>VZRZ01003106.1:362894-553823 GCA_013398175.1 Climacteris rufus
TGCCCAGGGCGGGCGGGGAGCCAGCCCGACCTCCGCCCGGGCCGGGACCGACGGCTCGGAGCGATGGTGGGGCCCGGCCGACGGGGCCGCCGGCCCACGAGGAGCTCCCCTCTGCAGCCCCGGTACCAGCGGGAAGAGCTTCCACGCAGCGCTGTCTTCCCTCCCCCATGACTGTTTCAGCTGAAGCCGCATCAGAAGATGCCAGCTGTATTAAGCGTCTCAAGACCCACATGTTTAGCAGCCACGCAGCCAGAGAAGGCGACGTTTCAGACAATACCTCTTTTTCAATGAAGTGCGCTTTGACATGGAACAAAAGGTGACGAACAAGGTGCCTGAGAACCTCCAGATCTGCTCAGACTTCTGCAAGCTCCCTTGTGCAGCTCACAGCCTCAGTAATGGTCAATTCCTTGTCCACTACCTGATGTTAGAATCCAGTAACAGCTGCCACAAACACACTCTGGAGAACACACCGCTCCCGTACAGCAGAGGCCATGTTACACGCAGCCCGAATGCCTCCTGCACAGAAGGTGCTAAAGCTGCCTGCTTTGACTGCTCTGATTAGAAGCATATCCCGAGTAGACCAAATCATGATATTTTTACTGAAAGCACTTCAAGCTTTTTCCAAATGGCACTGGATCATGTGCAAGCAGCTGATATGCCACCTTCTGCCAACCAGGACTGCTGCTACAGCTTTATAGACTGTTGGTGCTGGTACCTGATGAAACTTGTAGGTAAACCCTGGACAATTCCACATTCTGCAGTCTGATCACCAGTACTGCACTGCTCTGCCACAAATGGTGGCTGCTCAAAACAGCTGTGAAACATACCATGAGTCTTACTTGCTCCAGGAGCTTGTCTTCAGAGGGGATTACATCTTGCACTGCTGGCTGTTCTTTTGGTGGAAGGATAGAGTCTTGGGTCTGTCGATTTGGAGGTCCACAAATTCCAATTACCCGTTGTCTGGAAAACAAACACCACAATAGTTCTGATTATCTGCTGTCTGACTCCATCTGAGAGGAATAGGCAGAGACTGCAGAAGACAGAGTAACATTAAAAAACTATTCTGCATTTACTTTCAGAGCATGAATAAATTTGAGGTGGTCAGAGCTGGGTTTACAGACCTTGCCCACTGAGTAAACCAAGTCTTGTTCCTTGTGATTAAGTACAGGGTTAGGGCAGGCCTCGAAGGGTCTGGACACAAACGGCTACAAAGTTTTTCACCAGCGTTAAGTAAAAGGGTCTCAAGAGCGATGGAGACTGTTCCTAGAGAGCAGCCTGGGAAGGGGAGCAAGCGAAAGTGAGCAAGGGAAGCAGGAGCACAGTTTGCTGCCCAGGCCTTATGTGGAGACTGTGAGCATCCCTGGAACCCACACTGACACAGGCAGGGCTCCCGGGCTTTGGGCATGGTCTCTCCAGAATCTGCAGAGGGCAGTGAGGTGGTCCTGCTCTGATGCGAGTTTGGTGAATTACAGTTGCAATTCCCGGTAAAGTCTCTCCATTTACTTTCACTAATTGGCAGCCTCCAAATACAAGCAAGAATTATGTGATCTGTGGAAACCAAACTGCCTGTTAGCCTGAGAGAAAGCTTATCCCTCCCTCTTCAGATCAGGGTTTAAGCAGGCTGACCAGGCAATGTGTGTGGGGAAACTTACTCGGCTGATAAAAAATAGAACTTCATTCCTCAAAGCTGCCAGACCACTGCCTTTCACCAGTGCTGGGAACAACTGGACTATTTGCCACAGTAAGGATTATTCATGTGAGTGTTTTGCAGGACTGATTTTAGTACTGCAGCTACTTCAGATTATCAGAGTGTAGGATAGTTCTATTCTCCTGTTATCTGTCAAAGGCCAGTGATACTTCATACACTAACCTTAGTTATACAATTTCATTTAGTGCATCTTTTCCCCTATTTTCTAACCATAAACAATTTTTCAATTTACTTAGAAGAGAAAGGAGAAGCAAACACTGCAGGCTACAATAGGACAACGTACAGGAGAGCTTTGGTTTTCAAAATAAATTGTGAGGGAAGTGAAATCACAGGAGTAAACCCAAGTGCTTACAACATCTGAATCAATGGAGAAGAAAAATTAATTTTATGTTGTTTCACAATATCTCCCCCATAAATCACTAGCAATTAGAACCAGCTAAAGCAGGACAGATTTGTAACATATTTGTAGAGGCAACAATCTAAGGAGCACCTACACAAGCAAAAAGACAGAGCAGTTTTGCTCTTGCAAAAAGAGAGGGTGCCCGAAAAGTAAAAGCACCATGAGCAAAGGAAATAGGGTGACAGTTCACCTGAGCTTTATATAATGGATGGAAACCATCATGACTTTTGTCAAAAACTCCCTCTTCACGAACCTGTTCTGCTAAGACATTTTCTGGGCATAGAAAAGGTCTTCCTCGTTCTTCAGTCTTCTATTTCTAGCTTCCAACCCATACTGAGATGGTTCATTAACTTTGATCACTAAGCTTGTTTCAACAAGTGAGATGGCATTAGCAGCAAAGACAGGTATGCTGAGAAACTTGAGGATAAATGTTTAGTTAGATGAAAGAGGTCTTTAGAAATTGCTGCAGACATTGCCTGCAACAGATCCTACCAGAAGTAACAGTAAAAGAACAAAAAGGGACAAGTATCACCAAGCATCTCCTCTTGACTTAGTTGATTTAATGTAATTTCAATGATTAGTAATTTTTAAAATTCCAATTTAAAAAAAAAAATCACACAAATCTGACATGATTCTTGAGTAGAGAATCTATAAAGATCATATGGGCATTTTTTCAGAGTGCTGACACAGTGACAGAGGAGGTGGCAGAGGAGCTATAATGCACACAGCCACCCAAACACACAGAAAGCAACTCCTGGGCAGGACAGGCACAGTGTACACAGAGCGGACACACACACACCAGAAAACCACAGCTCACAGGAGAACAGCACCACACCATCCTGCCAGTGTTCACTGCCCATCCCTATGCAAGCCTGTTTGGAACCTGAGGTAGTCACTAAGGGACTTCTACCCACATAACTAATATAGCTGTTGAAATACCTTCCTCCAAAGCGAATACCAAAGTACATTCCTGACCCAGGAGTTACACAGAATCACTGAATATCTCAAGTGGGAAGGGACCCATAAGGATCATCAAGTCCAACTCCCTGCTCCTCACAGGACTAAAACTAAATCCTATGACCAAGAGCACTGTCTCACTCTTACATAACAGCCCACAGTCTGGGGTCTGGGCTACCTTTGGCCACACCAAGGGGACGGTGAAACCTTCCGAGGAAGCTTTGTTACTCCAGTCTGGCACTCTTAGAGAACATATTGATGCAGAGATTTATAATCATAAGGACAAAGCTTGAATAATATGGCAGAGTTACGGCTGCTCCTCCTGTACAACAAGTTGCCAAGGCTAAGGCACATTTACTTCCATTGGACACATGCCACTCCCTGTGGTTTTGATGTCTTTGCAGGAAGAAATGAATCAAAAAGTTCACAGGTTGAGAACATTCAGAAGAGCAAGTTTCAGAGTCAAGCAAGGTGTAGGACACCAGCTAGGTGTTTAGTACAACTCTGATGTCACTGTGCTTATAGACCAATCTTCAAAGAAGAGTTTAAAACATGTACATCTATTATTTGTAACCATAATACGTGGCATACCTCTTAATGGTTTACAAAACTTTAGGTCATTAAATTTTACAATAGGATGAGAAACTGCTTCCACTGGAATCACATACAGCCTACAACATCTGTAAGCAACTTTGTCAAAATTATGCAACCATTACGCTTCAGCAAAAACAGGGAGACTAGCAAACTACATGTATGGAACCTGAATATATAGCAGTAATTAAATCAAGCACTACTTGAACAGCCTTCTCTCACATCCTAGATGAGAACAAAATAAAAAATAATAGAGAAATAAGACAGCTGTGCTGGAGGCACAGTGACTGGATGCAGTTTCAGTGGACCCTTTCCCACAACCTTTATTTTCCAGCAAAGTGGAAGGCTCATCAAACAGTTCATCTGGAATTTACACTCACATACATAATTTTGTTTGTTTTAAAGACTGAGGAGCATTTGTTAGCAAGCTAGCACAGCACAGATCCAATGGAATCTCCTTCTTCCTGCTGTAAACTCGTCGTGTAAACTATGAGCTGCTTTTCATTGTTTGTTAAGCCTCTATTTCCACTTGCCTCTCCTGCCATTTGGATTCATTCCTTACTGGAATTTCTGAAAGAAATGGGAGAAGCACACAACATATGAGGTAAAGAATCCTCTGTGTTTATCAGTACAGCACTGTGTCCACACAGCATCCTCCGACATAAAGAGTAGCACGGGGCAGTTCTTAGGAAATCAGTACTTTTTGTGAGTAAAGTAAGGCAAAAGGCCCAGAGATATTGGCCTTTCTCACCAAGCTGATGTTGCTGCTGTTTTCTTGCAGATAGTTTAAAAAATTACTGACTATTTTCCTGTAGCCAGATGAAGACCTTTCTCACATTCCATACACTTGCAGACAACCTCTTCCTCCCACAAAGGTGAGCTAATTGAATCAGAGGAGCAACTTGGCCT
This sequence comes from Climacteris rufus, assembly GCA_013398175.1. Classification (NCBI taxonomy): domain Eukaryota; kingdom Metazoa; phylum Chordata; class Aves; order Passeriformes; family Climacteridae; genus Climacteris; species Climacteris rufus. The sequence goes on from VZRZ01003106.1 coordinate 367,460, forward strand.
GCCCATATTCCCTGGAGAGCTGAAGGGAATCACAGAAGAGAAAATTCTTGTCCAATTCTTGTCCATTTTTGTTCTCAAGAAAAGCGAAGCTTTTTTTAGTGAAGATGCATTAATGAGATGCCATTTCTGAAATCTTGGATCACTTCAGTCCAAAGTGGGGGTGGTTGATTTCTAATTAACTTGCTTCAGTACTACCTTCTTCACTGTGTTTTTACTAAATAGCTGTTTCCTCAAGTACCACATTTATTATAGAATTCATCCACAATATCAGACTGGTAACTCACTTTTGTGCACATCTCACAAAAAGATATCTCCCTAAAAATAACAGGAGGTTAAAAGTAGGATAAACCAAGGACAGAAAAATAGCTTGTCCTTGATTAAAAAAAAATACTGTTGTCTAGATGATCATTGTGTGCATGCCTTCATACATCTCTGTCATTCTCCCAGTGTATTCCACCAGTAAGCACTTTCAAAATGCCTTACCTGAAGGAGCCATTCAAAGTTATTTGGCTCACTGGCAAGATCCTAAAATATCTGAGCGTTGAAATGCATTTGGAAAGTTCACTTTCACTCACAATCATTAAGGAATTTAGCATTAGCCAAGCAAAAGCATATCAAACTAAAGTTCTTAGTTGCAAATCACCCTGAACATGAAAGCTACAAGTTACCTGGTATTACTGTGCATTAGCAGGTCATTATTAAGATACTTTCTAGAAACTGCCTAATGCAGGCACAGGAGAGCAGAGGCAAGCTGAAACACAAAGTTGCATTTATGAGCTAATCTAAACCATGGCCAAGTAACATTCTTTGTAAGGAATTTTCCCAAGTACCTGAGAGCAGGATGACAAAAGAACACCTGAATACCTGAGGCCTGTGAGCTGCACACTGACACTTCAGCACAGTTCAGAACTCTCAGACCTCTCTGACTCCATCCCAAAACCCTTCTGGACAGGTGGTGGAAAGCTCTCCCAGGTTTCCATTGGAGCAGTAAGGAGCTGCACCTGTACCTGGTTTGCCTTCTTTTTCTCCATGTCACAGAACCTGATCTTCTAGCTACCTTAGAAATACAAATATTACCTACATTGTACATGTACCAAAAAATTACTCTAACCAACAGTATAATCAAGCAGCCAAAACACACAGCAGAGACATTACAGCTTAGATGAGCATTAAAACTGAATTATGCCAGTAATGCAGAACAGAAAGTTGTAATTTTATTTAAAATAGTCAGTTTTACATAATTTGAAACCTCATTTGATTTATTTAAACACTGTATGTAGTAAAATATTTTCATTTCAAGGAAAAATGGAAAGCTGTCTATTGCATGCAAAGGTCAACTTGCATGCCCAACATTACAGAAAAACCATATTCTGCTGCCTGCTTTAACTCTTGAAGAGCTTAACACTCCACAGCAGAACAGCCTGTGTCTTTTATAATAGTAAGTCCAAAATTTTATAAATTTTATACAGACTAGAAACATTCATATGAAGCTTCAAGTATTATGCTGAAAAACATCCATGGAAGAGGGATTTCATAGTGAATACATTCCAGTGTGTTAATGGAACAAAGGTGAGACAGAAGAGATCAGTTTTCCTCTGTGTTTGGAGATGAGAGAGAGGAGGGCAGAACTATTTAGCTTTCACAACTGACAGTTCTAATAGGGTAAAAACAAACTTGGTTGTTCTTCGAGTTGTCTTTGTGTTCAAAAGCGTCGAAATCCAAAACAAGCCTTGCAATTTTTTCAGCTTTTTTTATGGGATGAGAAGTACCTTATAATCAACAATATATTTAATTAGACTTGAAATTAAAAGATGTGTTTTGTGCCTTGATTTTTAAACTTGCTAAAACTGAAGTTGAGATATCTTTCAAAGTAAAACAACGTTCTCCTAAAAAAAAAAAAAAAAAAAAAAAAAAAAAAACCAACAAAAAATAAATAAAAAAAAACCACAACAAGACCCAAACCAAACTCCTGAAACACATTTTAAAAGGAACATCAAGGTCTTGCATATTTCCCAGTTTCTTCTTCTTCAATTGAATAAATCATTCAGAAATCAGAGTTCATTAAATTGATTCAACCATGGATTTTCCAGCCCAAAAAAGCCACTCCATTTTGGGTATGGTGCAGCTCTGGAGAGCTCTGTGGGAGCCCCTGTATAGTGAACATTCTTACACAACTTGGAGCGCAGAAGCACACACAGGGTGCTCAGGAACAGCCACGAGAGAGCCCCAGTATCTCCTAAAGCAGGAGCCCCAAGTACCCTCCAGCCATGTCCACATCAGCACCAGGAGTCTCTTTGGCTGGACATCCTTCTTCTTCCATGGCTATGGATGCCCTCCCCTCACAGAATAAATCTCAACAGCCACCAGCTGCTTACAGCAATGCCTACAGCCATCTTACCAAAATAAAAAAGGCAACTTCTGTCTCTCAAACCCCCAAAGTAATCCAACCAATCTACAAAGCATAATCTATTACAGAATAAAATTTTCTAAATTTATCAATTAAAAGTTAAAGGTAAGGCTGGAGGGAAGAAACACATAGAGGGAAGAAACACTCCACTCCCTTCCTCTCTGAAAAGTCAAGGGGAAAAAAATCATGAACCAAGCATCCAGTGCAAATAAAAATTATTTTAAGCATGGATTTTGTGATACCTTATTTATAACAATCTTTAATTTAAATAAATTGGACACGTTTATTAGCCAAAGAACTACTACCTTCAAATCGTTTGTCAGAGCTTTTTATTTACATGTTGATTTAAGCAAATTATATAACAAAACATCAGATTTTTTTTTCTTTTCATTCAAAGGACACAGAAAAGAAAAAACTCAAATTTCAGCTTGAGTAAGCCTGGCCATGCAAAATCCTAGTGCTCTATTTCTGAATCTTTCCAAGGCTGTGAATGCAGCCCTGAGATTGCTAAGGCATTTCTCCTCTTTTCCTTTTTTGAAAGAGTCATTGTTTTTCTTTAGAAGAAAGCCATTATTTAAAAGCAAAAACAAGCTATGTAAAATAGCCTCACAAATGTATTTGTACACATTATATGCACACATTTAGAAAAATAATTGCCTTACAGATTTCATGTAAAAATAGAAAACTCTTTCCTACACAAAGTTTGTTTTAGTAGTTGAGGTTTGAATCTTGTGACTGGGAGACTTCATGATAACCCACACAGTTACATTGAATTTAAAGCAAAAGGAAAGCCTGCCATACTCCATAGATTCCTAGAGTACTCTTCCATTTCAGCTTGTCACTCACAGCAGATTCTATGTTACATTTCTTTCTCTCTTTACTATCTTCCATAATATGTAGGATTCTTTCATCTTTCCCCACAGCAATCCTCATTGTTTTTGTAGAAATTTGACCACCATTTGAACATGACATAAAGCAGCAACTCAGGCAAAACTACCAAAGATAAAAAAAAAAATTAAAAATCTATGAAAGTAAAATCCTAGGTGGTACATAACTAGCAGCAAAGTCAGCTTGCTTACAGAAAAGAGAATATATTCTTTTTCACATCCTTCATGAAAATGTTGGGCATATTAACCAAGTCCACAGGACTTTTCCCAAATTCTTTTTGCAGCATGTTTCATCCCTGCAGGCCAGTCACTACTCACCCAAAGAAATCAACACACATTTCACAGTGTGCTTTCTCTCACCTTAGCATGACAGCAATCATTTGCCTCCAACTCAGAAAGATAAGGAAATAATTAAATATTTACAGCACTAGCTTTACACTAATACAATCTTTCTCTTCTTTAAATTATCTATAACCTTTACTATAGGTTGATATTTTCCTGGTACATGTAGCAGTGAAAATCACTCTTGTGCCTCTCCTCCACTGAGACTCCCAGTTTTACAAGATCTTTATTGTGATGTTCCATTGCCATAAGGAACAGAGAGATCACCAAGCAATTTTCAAAGGAACAACAAGTGGATCACTTTAAAGTTCATTACCAATGTTTGTGGCTTTTCATAAATCCATACAAACACGCAAAAATAACATAGCAGCTCTACTGTAGAATCTTCGGTTCTCTGAACCTAAAACTGTACTCCTAATAAATATTATCCTTAAATTATCTTTTTTTTCCCTAATGTTGTAAAATTTGTCTGAGGGGAAAAGGTTTCAAATCAATCAGTTTGGACTTTGAGAGCCAAAAGATTTATATTTCCCACAAAAACAAAAAAACAGCGTATCTAGTGATCACCAGTTTTCTACTGTGAATTTTAATTTTACGCACTTTCTATCCACCTCTCAAAAAATGCCAAAATCTAACCAAACTAGGAGAAAGAGGTTTAATGATTAAGAAACAACCCATATGGCTTTTATCACGAGTGCTCTATGCCCCTGTGCATCAAGCAGACATGAGGCAAGCAGCAGCATATAATGATTTTCCAAAATGAATGGTATTAGTTATTCCATCATTTCAGGTTCACAAATCCAGGAGAGCAATTTCTTACTTCAGATTAAAAAGCCCTTAATACTTTTCCACCTCAAAATCTTCCAGCTGCATTCAGGGATCTTGTGTCCTTTCATCTGGCATGCTGGGCCCCCGTCTGGTCAGCTCTGAGCTTATGTTCCAGCACCAAAAAAACTAAAATTTAGGAATGCCCTTTGCATCAGTGCTCAGAGTAGAAGCTTCATGTGATATAAAGTTTACATTCCTTCTAATCTGATCTCATAACTCTATTCCATGGGGACATCTTTATCAAGGAATAGATTCTTGGCCTAGGATGCTGAAATTAAAAATTCCTTACTAATTAATTTTTAGTTGGCACAAATCAGAGTCTTTTTAAGTTCAGTAGGAACTGTAAGTCTATTCTCCTTGTTTAACCACTTATAATTAAAGATAAATAAATAGCTCAGCTCTGTTTTTTCCCCAGATGAACATACTGATTACCACAGTAGGTTTTTCTGCAGAACTTCAGTCTGGGGATGTGGGATTTTTAAGAGTCCAACTCTCCAAATGTTTTCCCCTGAGAGAAAAGGGAACGGGGGAGGTGAATAGTTCTGAAACTGATCATAAAGACTTTCCAGCAATATTTTTTAAAAGCCCATAATTGTTTTTAATGCTCAAAGATGGAAGAGTTGTTTAAATGACCATGCTTGCATACACTACAACCCTTTTATAAATAAATCTGTATATCCCTTGGACTGCACATGCAGGACCAGATATTTGGTCAAGATTTTCTGTATCAGGTAATTAGAGTTATGTGCCACTTTTGGCTACACACAATTGAAAGAATGTATACCTCAGACTTTATGGGCACACAGAACATCCAGAAAGCAAAAAACTCAGCATCAATGGACTTACAGATATTTATACTATGAAAAGATTGGGGTTCTGGAGAAGTAAGATTTGGCAAAGCATATAATTAACGAAGAGTAAAACTAATAAAATGCTTTACATGATACATGCCTAAGTGCTTTGCTGAACTCAGACCTCATAAACACCAGGAATATGGTCTTTAATATCCTGGATTTAAAAACGGACTATTAAACCACAATATTTTTAAATTAGCAAAGCTTTCTGCTGAGAAGAAAACAAAACCCTAAAAATATGAGGTCTCTAACTTTTTTCTTTTTAAATGTCCCCTCTTTTTGAAGTTTTGAGTCAAGCTCAAGAAACTAAGTGGTACCAAGATAGTCACAGAGTTGCAATAAACTATTTCACTGTTGGAAAACTAGGCTGTCTTTTTTGAGTGGTCACGTTATATCAGTTCTGTTCCCCTGACAGCATCTATGGAATTATCTAGAGGAGAGTGAGAAGAAATCGTGACAACAAGAATTCTCCCTATGATGACTGTTCACCCTGAAATATATTATATGTGCATAAACAGCAGTGTATGCAGACACTGTGTACACACTGCTCACAGTGTGCCCTGGGTGCTTTAGTTTCTGGACCATCAGCAGCACAGAAGAAACAACAGAGAGGTTCAAAACAAGCCCCTTGCTGAAAACCTGTGTACAATGATTTCATGCTTTCAGAATTAGCTGCAAGGAAGTCAAAGCCAAGTTACAGTACTTGTTTTGCCAGTACCAGGAAGCAAGACATCAAAAGGACCACAAATAGTTAAACAATATCCCTCTGTTCCTGTCAGGCAGAGTGACACAGATGCAGCAGCCTGCTGGAGCTTCTGAGGAGGTTTGGCCAGGGAAGTGGCAACCTCAGGGGTGACAGACCTGCTCAGCACAGCCCTGCCACTGCACTCACCATTTCCCCTCTGCTCTGTCCCCTTGGCTTTGCTCTGTTCCTGCTGTTAAACAACAACAGCCCAGTCACCTGAACCACAAACTCACAACAGGAATAGCTCCAGCTCTTCAAATCTCCATGCTCAGTGTTTCAAAAAGCAGGATTTGACCTACAGCTGGAAAATTTTGGGAACCACCTCAGAACTGTCAAAACCCAGCAGTTGTAGCAGTGTATTGAGAGAAGCCAGTCATATCAGGAGCCAATTAACCATGGTACACATCAGCTTTTTCAGAATCCTGATTCTTCCCCATATGTGCAATACTACAATTGCATCTATTTGAGCTTTTACCCAGATCGCTCCTTCGTTTATGACTGTCTTGAATTCACACTGTGCCCACCTCCTAAAGTGCTTAAATGGTGGCAGAAAGCCATTAAGATAAATAAAAGAATGAATGAGGATGTATATGAAGTAAATTTTTGTATTTAACTGAATACATACAGAAACTTCTCCGTGGTATTCAATGACCTGCACTTTGTGAAGCACTGTTGTCCACAAACACAAGAATTCAATCAATAGTTTTCAAGCTATTCATTAAATTTCTGGTGTGGATAAATAATGAATAAGAGCCTCCTAATCATTAGTATGCAATACCTGAAAACTGTCTGTTATCCCTTTTGATGGATCTGACCCAAGGTTTCCCTGATATTAGAGGGAACTAAAATCGTAGCTGACAGAGTAGTGCTTTACCTGTAAGACAGCAGAAAGAACAAAATGAGTTAGCTACTCAAACAACCAAGCCATTTACTCCAAATCTGTAAAAAGCTATGGAAAAAAATCCTTTTAGGAAAGGAGTTTAAAGCACGCCACTGTTGGTCTAACACATCCAAAGAGCATGCAAGCCCTCCAAGATGCAGAAGAGGTGTCAGCTGTTCGTGACTTAGTCAGCAACAAGTTGTCTGCCTAACCCATTAAGTCTGTTGCCTATGAACCCTCCCTGGCAACAGCAAAAGGAAGAGAGGCTCCTGCATAAAATGCTCTTCATAATTTCAGAACTTCACTCCTGACTCATCCCTGCCACAGACTTGCTTTTGGTTACAGAGAATTTGTTTTGTTTGATTTTAATTTCATTCTGAATTAGAGCAGCATTATTATTCTTGCCAGGAAGTAGAAGGGGTTAGTGTGCAGCTATTTCATATTTAAGCAAGATTGTGTTTAATGCTTTCAATTTTAGTGCCACTGCCTCTGCAGAATCCCAGATATTTCAGTGTTTGGTCACTGCTACTTTCTTTATCCCAGCAGGTTCCCAAAGCAAGCAGTTCATAAGCTGCTATGCCAGCTCAGCCGAGCAAGGCCAGGAGTTTTGTGTTTGTACTGCCTGTGTCTAACTAGAGTAGCAGCAATTGATGAACACTCTGAAAAGCAAAATCTCTAAATGCTCGAGAAAAAAAGCTAAAGCAATTGGCTCTCCAAACAGAAGATAAGATCAGATTGCCATGCAGTTCACAAAGTGCTATGAAACCCACTAATGGCAGAATGGTCTCCACACACTGGAAAGATGAAGAGAATTAATAAATTTCTGCAGTTGCCCCCGAGAAGCCCTGAAGATTCCTAAATGGGTCCGTGCTACTACTGGCTTCATTCACAGATGAGCATTTACATTTGGTCATTTACTGGAATGTTTCTCACAGCTGTTCTAATTTATGGACTGAGAGCCACACTTCCAGACTCTTAAAAAAGATTAAAAGAAAAATTGGCAAGCTCTGCATTACCTCCCTTCCTGTTTCAACTCCAGAAAGGGCAATTTCTGGATGAACTAACTTGTGCACATCTCCATAGCTTCATTAGGAAGACAAGGATTACTGCTGGGCTACCACCCCCAGGCTTGCTCAGGAGAGGCAATTCCAGTCTTGTGCTGCAGGAAGGACTCCCCCACTTCTACTCAGAGGCCTAATCAGCCCTGAGGTTGGAACCAGAGCACCCCAAACCCTGTGTCAGACAGCACTGGGTTCCCCCACACACCCTCAAAAATCAAAAGGCAAATACTGCCTTCCCAGAATCAGCATACCTTTGGAACAGATTTTTTCCCCATCACCTTTTTGCCTTGCAGATTAGTGGAACAGGGGGACTCTTCTGGAATCAGGAACATGCAAGCCTTCAAACTACAGTCTCTGAGTGCGCCAGTCCATGGGTAACTGGGAGGGAGCTTCTACCCAATACAGCTTTGATGATCAGGTAGTCTATTGAGTACAGCCAAAATTCATTTGGCCGCTACAATTCATTTGGCAAAATGACTTGAGCACACTTGATCCTGAGAGAAGCAATCCCCAAGTATGTCATTCCATGACCATACTTTGCAAATTCCTGTTGTAGACAGCGTCCTGTCTGGTCAGTCAAAATGCTCAGAGATACCCATGAAATAGAAAGGATCCCATTACTCCTGCACAAACAGCAAAACTCATGCCCAAAAAAATACAGTAGTCAGAGGTGACATAACACAACCCATTAGTGAGCACAGTAAGCTGTTCTGGCAGTTTTCCCCACTCATTACCATATTACAGTTTTTTCCAAAGATGGAAACAAAATAACCATGATGTCCTGAATGTTCCCCAAACTTGGTACACTTGAGACTATGTGAAAATGGAAGAATGGAGTAGGAAATCTAGAGCTGGGTTCATGTTAAAGACCAGGTTTCTCCCACGTGCACCCACAGTTTGTGTGTGGATACCCTCACCTACCAGCGAGTCTGGGCTGCCTGACAAGTTGGGAGCAGCAGCAGGACCTTCCTGCACCTGGCTGTTGTCAGGCCCACAGACCAGTGCCTTTCACTTTGAGCTAAGGAGGTGCTTTCAGAATTAAACAACAGCCCAGCTAGAATTGCTTTTGTGCTGTATGTGGATTTATCAAGCCAAAGATGATCAGAAACTAGAACTTGTCAACTGCAGCTTGCCCAGCTCAAGTTGCACTGGGCATTTGTACTTGCTCTTGCTCTTGATTTGAGTTGCTCTTTATCAGGTTCTCTGCTTCTGAAATGCCCAGAGAGATAAAGCAAAGTTACTGAGCTGGGATATTACCCCACTGGTTACTGTGTGGAGGCTGCAACCACCTCTCACATTTTAGAAGCACCTCTTACACACAAGAATGCTCGAGCTGCAGACTTTGAAGGGTAGTTTCAAATCACACTTGAACTTCAAGAGGCTCTAACAAAGCAGAGGGCTACAGGTGTACAGAATGATGGATGCTTCAATACTGAATATCAATTCTTCTATGTTCTTTCTATATCAATGTTTTAACTCATTAGTGGGTTTATTATGCTGCACAAGCTAAAAGTGCATCTATCGCAAGTTATTGCTCTGTTTAAGAGATTTGGAAGCTTTTAATATTTTCTGGTCAGGGCCTTTTATACTATGTGATAAAATAAGCACAAGCTAGAATAACAGCCATATACTATTCTGTTTCAAGTCTCTATGCACTGTTAAAGGACTAGAAGAGGCAGGTGGAACTGCATTCTGTACTGGAAGCTTAGGAAAGGGGAAAATAGCAGGAGTTAGTCTTCATAAAGGGAGAAATGGATTTACTAAAAAAGAGAAATAAACTAAATGTCATATTCTGGATTCTTGTACTCATCATAAACCACTCATTTTACTACTTTTTTCAGTTTTCACTTTTATCCTTTCTCATAGGTAAAAAGTAGCCATAACCACTTGATTTGCATCCATTAATTTGCATCCAGCTTAAACAAAGACAGAGTTCTACAAAAATGACTTAGGAAAATATACTATAGTCAACGACCTTATACCAACTGGTGTATATTCTGCATCTTGAGATATGAATGAAGTTTGATACTTGGTCAGGTTTTCAGTCAGGAAGACTTACACATCTTCATAAATATCACCAGGGTTTATGCAAGTCTATTAAAAACAGGGCTGTCCTGAAACTTGCTTTTCCTGGGTATGTTCTGAGCATTTCATTTTCTGACAAATTTAAATTATGTTTCCTTTGTTCAGAGCACAGGTTTTTCTACTGATTTATCTGGATTTTTCTCAAAGGCACTGGTACAAAGAATGAAATGGGAATATGAGAATAAAGACTACTTGCAGGGGTCATAACAAGATAGAATATAATGTAATAATACTGAGAATGGCTACACTGGAGCACAACCTGAGAATTATTTTTGGATAGTGCTGATTGTCTGCAGATCATGAAGCTCTAGTCCCTTTTCAGTAGAGGCTCCTGTATTACCTTTGAAAATTAGGCTTAGAAAAAAAAATTAAGTATTTTCAAAAGCACTCATGAGCCTTTGGAACAGAATTCACAGAAAGGTTTCTGCACAGTGACACTCAGCTTCACAATGTCTAACTCACAGTCAAACAAGGCTCAGAACAATCCCCAGGGCCCAGTTTGGTGCCCAGGGCTCCTCCTCAATGCAGAAGGAGGGTTAGGCAGAGATGAGGTTCACACAGAGCAGCAGAAATGTCTTAAGGCTGCAGACACCAAGTGAGCAAATCCTCACTGCAGGGAGACAGCTGCCCCCACTCTCTTAACTTCCAATACAAAGGCTTTTTCTACCATAAACCAGAGGGTACACCTGTCTTTTATAAAAAGCTGCAGGGAAAACTCTTTCTTCATTTAATAGCTCAGCAGTTAGAGCTCTCACAAAAGTTTTAGGACACTTCTAATTCCTCCTCCACCTAAGGTCCACATCTTTTACACAGGGGAGAAAAAGGTAGATACCCTTTCAACTTCTGTTGTTGAAGCTCTCTCCACTGTCCAGAGGTGGAAGTCTCTAAGGTAGTTCCATGCTGCTCCTTAAGATACATCCCTGCACACTGTTTCCCATTCTAGCAGCAGTGAACAGACTCCATTAAGTAGGGGACTTACTAAAATATGAATATCACTGTCACTGATACCTGCTCTTCCAGGGGAAGACATACAGAACATGCACATATTTTCCTTTCCTGCCCCCCCAGCACCAAAAATGTCCATCCTGCGGCATCATGAGGCTGATGTTCCCACACCTACAATGGCTCAGGGACAGCCACTGCCTTCACAGACACAGGTTTGCTGATTGGCACCATCATACACAATCTTCAGTGTACAAAGTTTGGGGAACATTCAGGATATGATACAAATTTCAGTTTTTATTTAAGTGTTTGAAAACAAGTGTAAAATAATCATTGTGACAGGATCTCTCATCTCTTGCTGGACTCTTAATAAGCAGAAACTGGGTTGGAAGTCAGTGCCTTTTCAGAAACAAATTAACAACTTGCTTCTCTCTGACAGACAATGGCCTCCACCTCCTGTATTCCCAGCTTCTGCTGAAGTTGAAATTCAGAAGGAGCTGGGAGCCAGGAGACACCTTCTCACAGCATTTCAGAGAAGCAGCTGCAGTGTACACAGGGGGTGCAGAGATGCTGGGACACACAGTGACAGCCCCACAGTGCACTGATTCCAGCCAGGAACCTTCAGGGGCAAGCCCTACAGAGCAGGGAAACTTCCCAGTTTAGATGAAAATTAACCTCCCAGCATTACCCACCTAACCAGTTTTGGTTTGTCCATAGTTCAATCCACCCCAGGAGACTCATGGTAAGCAGAGAAAATTCTGCTGAAATCTAATGGATGTGCCCTTGACTTAACTGTTTAGTTCTACTTTTAAATTAAATGGGCCAGCTTCACCTCATTGCTCTCCAATACTTGGGGAACTGAGACTGCTCAAACACACTCAAAATTTATAGTCTAGCTCCTCATAAGTTATGTACCATTTCAATCCAGTAAATGCCTCCATCTGCCCTTGTGATTGTAGTTTATTTGCAATTGGCATTTGAACTGTTGCATTTGGTTTTTAGTTGAGTGACACCTGACACCAGATTTGCCACAGATATGCAAAAGAGAAACAGACTGTGCTTCACTCAGCTCCTAGAAAACATCTTCACTGCAAAAAGGTTTGGTGCTCCTGCTGAAATGGCTCAGATGTCCCCATGGCCTAGAAGCATCCTGCAACTTTTCAGCAGCCACTGCTATAACAGGGTACACCACCAAGCTCAGACAAGAATTACAGATAAACCAGTACCTTAGAACATCTTTGGTAGTTTTTACTGGTTTCGTTGCAGTAGAAAATAATTATTTTGAGAATGAACAACAAAGGCATATGTGATTCATAAAAGAAATCCATTTACCATTTATAACAAAAACTATTGTGCTGAAAAGTATAATGTTCAGCATTATTTTTTTCTGTCTCAAAATACGTATCCATGCTACTTTTTGACATAAAAAAAAAGTTTCTAAATGCTATATTAGAGAGACTTTTTCACACCTCAAAGTTTATAGTATAAAACAAGATATAATTTATACTCTTGGCTGCTTTAAACCTCTTTCAGCTGGGAAAATTACAGCGAGGAAAGTATTTGAAATGTCAGACAAATAGTATTAATTACAGGCACTCTCAAAAAAAATCAAATAATTTTTAAATTAAAACTTGATTTAAGTTTCTTGTCAAAATAAGAAGATTGCCTGGGTCTTAGCTGTATTTAGGCAAATGTCAGCAGAGTTTTCAGGCCTTGAGGAAAATATTAAGAGTTGGTACATCTGGTTTGGCCATGCATGTTTCTCATCTGATTGAGTTCTGTCCCCAACAGATGCTTGATGAAAAAGCTCAGCTGCTACACATTTTCACAAGTACTGTAAGTCTTGGGGGAAAAAAACAAACTAACACAAAACAAAACTGGGAGAAGTACAAGAGAAACAGTGGGAGACAGAGAGACTATCTTTTGTCTTTCTCTGAACTAATACAGAATTAAAAGGCTTAACTTCTTAGAAACTAGATGTATGGGTATACCTGAAAATCATGCACAGGAGTGCAGTTTATCATGTCTGAAAAAGCAGCTGCCAAGGCAAAGGTAAAGTGCTGGAAGGAACCACTGACCTGTGGGTGTTTCTCCCAGGGCAGAGAAACAATTCATATGAAACACATCAGCCTTGGCAGCGTTTCACAATTGTTTCCACCTAAAGCTTCAGGTGGAAAGACTGGGAAATACAAAGGCCTTGTCTCAGTTCCCATCTTAACAACTTCAAACTTCCACTGAGTGGAGAATTGTGAGAAGGGGTTGGTCTGGGAGGCAGGCAAATGAGCTCCCCTGCTCTCCCCATACAACCAGGAGGAATTACAAAGTGTCAGTCATGATCCATGCTTGCAATATATTGTTTGTCTGCACACCCCTGACATTTCACTTCCCCTTCAACCACAGTTCTCAGGATTCTTGACCACATATTTTCACCAAGAAGTCACCTTTATTAAACTTTCCCTGAGAATTTTGCCTTTTCATTATGGCCATTTTTTTATGTGAAGTTATTCCAGGATTAGCTGTGTTACAAATCAGAATAATAACCAACACCACCAGATTGTACAAATACGTTTGACTGATTAGTCCAAAAACATAAAATGGAACTTGGTTCCTAGTCCTATTCATTAAAATTTGCAAAGGCTTGTTTACTCCAAGATCATTAACATATATTCAGTGGTGAAATAACATTAGAAAACCATTACTAAACAGTGAGTTTCAGCCCCTAGGAAACTGAAATTTAGCCAAAGATTACAAGAAAAAATCTCATTTCAAAAGATGTCACTCTTTGTCAGCATGCCATGAAACTTATATATCGTATCATATATCATATTACCCCTTCTCTTGGTTTTGTTTGTGGAAATCCTGCATAAAGACTATAATTATGAGAAGCTGCTTGCATTGGAGAGCTGGTCATTTTACATGCACCATTGTTAATTTTACATTGACCTCTTCTGAGCTTGTCTCCCACCACTGGTTTTAGCAGATTGAATAAATCTGCATTTCTCCAGACAACTTGAAGGACACACCGAATCTAAAGATATCTGGCTTTTAAAACTATGAACAGCAATATCAAAACTGAGAATTTGTCACTTATCTTCAAGTTATTCACTGGAAGATTTCAATTTTATTAATAAATTCTACTAGAGAAACATTTGCTTGACACATGCAGTAGGTAATTCTTCAGCTAAGTACTATGGATATGAGCTTATTCCCTCTCCCAAGCTCATTAGCCAGTTTAACACTTTTTCACATGGAAAGTCTCTGTTTAGGTTGGCAGCCTGAACCTAACCAGCATTTTCCAGCATCCACTCACAGCATGACCTGGCTAGGGCAGATAGAGACTACTGCCTCTCAACTTAATGTTTTCCTACTTGTATTTTTGTTTAAATCCTGACTGAATGCAGAAGAAGTACTGCCCAGATCTCTTGCTACATTCACTCACAACTCTTTTACTACAATTAAGGGTGTAAGGAAAGCAGAAATTGTATAGGTGTTACCCTGAACTGATATATTGCAAGCTCTCAGTCTAGCTGCAGAAAAAGGGACTGGGACCAAGCCTTCAAGGAAGGAAACATTCTCAGCTATTACTATGTGCTTACAGAATTGAAGAATTCTTTAAAAGCTAAAAAGGGGTTTCCATGCACCAGACTCCAACTTCAAGAGTGTTTTAAGGAAACTAATGCAATATACAGTAAAAGAGGTCATGACAGTTCTCCTCTAATTTATCCTTAACTGCAAGCTAAACTCCTTTCTCATTCTAAAACCAGAGATAAATAAGTTGAACAGATAAACCTTTACACATTGCACAATTTGTACAGCTCATCCTGTTCTTTAGTGGAAAAACTTGGATGCAAATGCTTTTGACTCTAAAAAGAGGTAACACTGTGATCCCAAAGAGAATTATTTGAGTGCATCCAGTTAAAAGACACGTGGCAAGAACTAAGGCTTTCTGTATTTCCAGAACTGGAGTGCAAACATCACAGCTTGTCTAAGGCGTTCTTCAAAGAGCTTCAGAAAAAGACAAAACTTCTCACATTCTTACCCTGAGACATTAATGTTTCTTTTTCCTTGTGCAAAAACATTTCCAAATCATTACTTTTACAGACTGCAAAACTGAACCAGACTCCTAATAGAAGAGCAGACTTTAGATCAAGACTCAATATATTCATTTTTGGATTTTAAGGAGCACGTATAGCAGGAATTTTATTTGCCCTACTCACATGTTATCATAGCCTCATCTTCTATTCCCTGTTGCAAAATTAAATTCTATGTGATTTCCATACAATATAGACAAGAAAATCTCTGGAATAACTTTTTACTGATTAGACTTCTAAGAAACTCTTCTCAGTCATTATACCAATGAATAACAACTGCCAAATCCAGGTCTACAGAAAGCAGTCCCAGAAAATCTTGAACCGTAGAAATAATTTCATTCATATGCTTCATCATTCTTTTGGTTTTAAAGCTCTCTTCAGATTTCCTAAACAAACTCCTTAAATGTATTTTAAGTATTTAGATGTGATCATGACACACATTTTATATCAACATAAACTTAGATAAGGGTGGGGTGTTTCTAGATTTACTCGCTTATTACACCACAATGACATGACTCTACACATATCCATATAATTGAAATCACACTGCTTGCTGTTACTTATCCTACTCTGAGCAAACTGAGGCAGATGAACTGGTTCTTAGAAAAATAATATGTTTCAGTGGCAGTTGATAATCAGCTTTCTTTTCAGAGTCCTTAGTAGTTCAGTATTTGGTTTGTTAATGCTACAAAGAAACACTTATTTACAGCAGCTCCTTCAGAATGAATTTTTAAAGGAGTCTGAAAATTCCATTTTAGCAAATGCTTACCTTGAGGTCAAATAGGAATGTTCAGCTCTACTAAAATGCCATACCCAATTTTCAGAACAAAAACAGGCTAGTAATACAAAAAATAAAACAAACCAAACCAACCAACCAACAAAAACAACAAAAAAACCCCACCCCCTCCCTCACAAAAACAAAAAAATACCAAACCTACCAAAAAAAACAAGGAAAAAAAAAAAAGCAAGCCAAACTATAAGAATATCAGTTAGCAAAAAAAAAAAAAACAACAAACCCCCCCCAAAAAAGTCATAATAAGAAGCCATCAGCTTACTCTTCCTCTCTCATGAGAAAATACCATAGCTTTTGATTATACAATCACACACTATTTTTAATGAGATTTCTACCTAAAAAAAAAGTAGTTTTTCATTCCATGACTGTAACTCCTGCCTGACATGCCATGTAGTCTTCAATCTTGAAAGAAATTGTCATTCAAAAAAATATTTTTACCAGTTGTCTCTACAACATTACCACTGCTTTCTTCAATGTCTGCTTCAACTAAGATGGTAGTTTTATTAGCACATCCCTATGCACATATACAACTATATCAGCAAACAGGCACCACAAGAGTGCAGTAAGAACAAGTGCCAGCAAAATTGTAATGAATTTCCATATTTAAAAAATTATTTTCTAGGTAACACGGCTTAAGAACTTATGCTTCTTCCAGATTTCAATGGAGTTTAATTACTCAAGTTGTTTTCAAGAAAATGAACTTCACTGTATATCCTTTTTAGTCTTTCTAGTTTAGCCTTTATTTTTTACAATTTCTTTTGTCACTCACCATTTATCACTGGTCCTCTTCCTTTCCCAGATATCTGCAATGCATTTCATTCTTCTGAACTATTTTCTCCATCTCAGCTTTATTCCCTGTCTCCTATTTCTGGTTCAACCTTGAAGTTCCAACTTGTCTCATTTTCACAATAGAGTTGTGTCACAGATCAAGCCTAATCTCAGCTGCACCCTTTTTCCACCCTTTTGATCCCTGCAACTTTCATTGTTTCTCTGAGCAGAAGGCTTTGAAAAGGAGCACTGTATTCTGATCCCCAGTCAGAGATGCTGCTCTCCTCTTACTTTCTCTTAAAAGAAGTCAAGGAGGAAGATACTGAAAGGTGGTTTTTTTTCCTGATTCATCACAACTCAAAGAGCACACAATTAAAAATTACAAAATTTAACTTGGAAGAGTATCTTTGGATTCTACTTCCATTTTTCCGGATACAAAGTAAAGCTGAGGAAAAAGCAGACTCCAGAAACAGACATACATCTTATATAAAATGCAACGCTGGACTTTAACATCCACTGCTGGTGTTACAGGCAGCCCACAGCTGCCTTGTGCCCTTTGAAACAGGCCCGTCCTTGTCTCCTTGGCAAGGTCTCTCCACAATGTGTTTGAATACTTCTGTTTGCTGTTTAGTGGAAGCAGCACCTTAAGAAGTCAATCTGAAATTCAAGTATATGCACAACTGCATTTTGATCTGTTTTGATCTCTTCTCTGATATCCACAGCAGCATGTAAGCAGCTTGGCATGTTCACAGATTCTAAGTTCTCCCCTGCAGGGCTCCATTTGTGCTCAGAGAGCAAGCCCTGGGGGTACAGAAAGTAACACAGGAGGACCTGGCTCAAAAAGAAGATTCTTTTGCTGTATTTGATAATGGGAAAGGTAACCACTCTCTGTGAGACTCCAATGCAAGCCTTACATTCTAGGGGCATGCTTATTCCATGAAAAAGACAAGCTCTTTGCAGGCAAAAGCAAAGCTCTCCTTATAAGGGACAGCATTCACCTTAAGCTTATTTCTAGTATTTCTGTCCAGAATTCACATAATTCTTACAGATGCACACTGAATAACATCAGCAGTAGCATTTTTGGTGGATGTTCAATCCCGTGTCAAACTTTCCCTGAACAAGGCAATCATGCTGCTTCTTGGCTGTGAAGCTCAAAAGGAGATTATCCCTCCACCACATATTTTTGAGGTTTGCAATCAAATGCTTTCTTTGGGAGATGGAAACATTTGAGAATCATGTTAGACCACAGAGAGGCATTTCATCTCCACTACATCATCTCTGCACCATTTGCAAAGGCTCTTGCCAAGTAGTTGTCACTTCCAGCTCAGGAAGCCCTCGAAAAGGCCATTTACACTTTTGTCTTTCTTCAGGATTAGATTACTGTAATTCTTTATTGACTGCCTTGCACAACAGGGCTCTGCACAGCCTCCAGCAGGCACAGCCTCCTGCTCTGTTTTTTGTGAGGAAAGGATGATTTGAACATATTGTGCTGATTGTAAAGCTTTTCCATCAGTGGCAACAAAGTCAATGAATTGATTATAAAATTGTTCTGTTTACTTAGGGCACAAATTATGGTCACTGCTTTTTAGCTGGCAAGTTTAATTGGAACTAACTAGTTGAATCCTTAGAGAAATTCTGTACTTTATGGGACAGATCACATCCTTTCTTTTCCCAGCAGTGCACGAAAGCTGCATGAAGCAAAATATGGCCACTAGAAGCTCTTAAGACCCACTGTTCTCACCTCCCAGGATGAATGGGATTTGTCTTTTTAAAATTGAAGCTGAAAAAAACTGCCACTTTCTGCCAGCTCATGGTCTTAAAATTGATTTTATGGTGGGTTATTTCACTTGAAGTACTGATTTCTGTGTTATATTAGCCATGATTTTGATTGTTTGCTATATTCACTTCAGACTGCAAGATGTGGATTATTTTCTACCCTCTCTATTGTCTACCAAGATAAATAGCCAACTGCACTTAATATAGCAGGAGACTCATTGCCCCCCTTACAGATCAAACTGTTATTCACATTTACTCTGATAATCCAGCTAATGCTTCATTTACTCCTATAGGTTAAGTATTGCTCAAATCAAGCTCAGACTGTTTCCATCTAACAAATCTAGAGCCGATACTCACTGTCCAAGACAAGATTTTAGCCACGTCTGGCTATGAACTATTATTAGTATTGGCATTATTAGTATTCATTCTGTTAAACACACCAAGGCATCATTTCTCCAGAATTGTAAAATTAATTAACATATATATACACAAACCTATATATTTGCTATATTGAGAATATGAATCAAACCTGAACATGTGATTACCAGTTAGCCTTTCCAAGTTCACCACAGGCTTTTTCCAGCACTGGTTCCTAATTGCAGCTTCTTGTCCCCAGAATGCCAGACCATTTCCCAGAAGGTACTCCAAACCTTATTTCTTCTGGGCCTGGTTCCTTGTTTTATGAACAAAATTCTCCTGCCTGCATGCCTTACAATTAATTACAGCATGTTTTGAATGTTTTACAGTATTTGATAAAGGAACAGGCAGATTATTCCAGCAAGACATCTACCTCAGAATTTGTTTTCATGATCCCTTGCCTGTATTTTTCCTTGTTTAGATCTTCAGTTGTGTACAGTGGGGTCCTGTTAGCAAAGCACAGCACACTGGTGTGCACAGCAAGGAACACTGAGCAAGCCAGGAGGACTCAAAGGGCCTCTTAACACATTTACAGTGAAAATTTCCTGCAGCATAATAGGCTTGGTGCCCACTGACACCCACTAGAAAGTTGACTAGTGACAATTTGTTATTCTAGTCAGACTTGTTCCCAGCCACTCCTGACATTCAGAATTGTAGTAAGAAAGTATATTTTTATTATACTGAAAACACTCTTTGAAACAGATTTAGAATTGCAGGAGATCTATTGATGTAATTCATCTCAGCTGAAACTACAGAGCAGTGTGAGGCTTTTCCTTCCCTTCTGTGTTTGCATATTTGACAGTAGCTGTTTCTGTATGCTTAAAAAAAGTGATGTCTCTGTCAGTTATTATTTAATTCTCCTCTCAATCACATTAGGCTGAGCAAAGACAGGTCAATTACATACTCTTTTTTAAAAGACACTTTCATTAAAATCAAGTTTGATCAAGAATCAACATTATTTGAAATCTTTTCTCCTGTCATCCCTAAGGCACCCAGAGATTAGCACTGAAGTTCCTTAGCCAGAAGCAGCAGAGAGACTCCCTTACCTAATCTTTCTCTGAAGAGGAAGACATGGCAAATGCAAAATGTTCTTAAACAATAGACTTCTGGTAAGATGGTACGAGCTTTTCTGGATTGATTTTTTTATTATACTGAAAATACATTAAATAACACCAAAAAAATCAAAACATTCAAAATATTCATAGGAAGAGGGACTCACTTTTGAGCCCAAAAACTATCTTGCAGAATTTCATCTGCTTTCTGAATGAAGATAGTTTTCCCAAAGCTCATGTAAATATGAAGACCCCTTAAATATTTTTTATATGCAAATGGCTTCCCAGAAGTTCAAAACAGTGCAAAAGATTAAGATCTGTTAGAATTGCTTGGGAAAAAAGAAGGCATATCTATTTAATAAAGAACGCAATCAGACTCAATTAACACAAGTTTGGCATATCTGCTCGCTCCAAGAGTAAATCTCCAGACAGAAACCATGCTGTGAGTGGAGCTGTGAGATTTTGGATCCAGAGTAACAGAGGGGATGACAGAAGATCCAGGCCCTTTCATTTAGCTGGTAGTTCATGACCAGACTGCATTACCTTCTACTTACCTGCTTTTAGTGAGGATACCAGAATACATTTTCTTTAAGCCTGATTTACGTTTGCAGGCTGCTCTCATGCATTTTGGAGAAGTTTTGAAAGACAGAAGATCAATGGAGGACTTTAAACAGAAGATCACCCCCCTCTGAAGGTGAAGCAGAAACTGGGACAGTTTCCAAATGTTTAACAGAATCATCTAATACTTCTGGCAGCTCCAGAGATCATTACAGTCTTAAATGAGAAAGCAAATCAGGGAGATATAGCCAGGACATTTAAGGAAAAGGCTGGCTATTTAGAGCATTAAATACAAAAAGTGTATCAAAAGAATATTACATGCTAAAGCAATAATTATGCTGTTGTAATCGCTGGCACCTAAAATTATTATAATGAGAAAAGAGAACAGGGAAGACCCTCCCTCTGTACCAGAGCACTGCTCAACATGGAAATGGGAAAATGGAGTGGTGTCACATATGTGGTTTCAGCTCCTTACTTCTGAGACAGGTTGCCCTAATTTATCCTGGCTCCTTTAGGTTACTCTAATTTATGCCATCCATGAATGACTTACAGAATCACAGGCCCGAGAAGGATCATCAAGCAGAAATGGATTTCTGTCCACTTAAAAGTCTTTCTTTCAGGCATTTGTAGATGAAAATCTTTGTTGGTGCTGCTTCACCAGTTCAGAAGGGCTGATAATGTGGTAACCAATCCGACCTTACATCTAAAAGCCTTCTTTTTTTTACTATAAGAGATTTTTCTGTTTTAAATACAACATTTGGAAAGGTTTACATTTACAGATCTTTCAGTGTAACACATTATTTGCTCCAAAGCCTGTCAGAGCAATTTAAGGTATTAGTGTAGGTGATGCTTGGAAACAGAACAGATACCTTGCAGAAGGTCAAAGTAAGATAGAGATTGCCTGAAGATTGACACAGTAGTGAGTTTCACAGAGCATGATAAACAAAAATAGAGTATGGAATGGAGCTGCAGAGGAAGACATTTAAGTAGTGGAAGGAAACAAGGGCAGAAATTGAGCTGAAAATACATTATAAAAATCAACATTCTATTACCAATGAACTACTAATCTCACAGAGAAATAGGTTTGATCATGGTAATTTGTTTTCTTTCCAACTTCCTCCAAGCATATGTAGATTTTCAGAATTAAGCCTTCCAGCTCCTCCATTGTAGGTCAGTGCTACACAGATGCTAAATCTCCCGAAAATCCCACCGAAAACATGCCAAACTTTGTCACAATAAATTCTTGATGCATGCTACAATAGAGCCAAACCAGAAAGCCACAATTGCTATGGAAATATATAATATTTCTAGCTTTTTGATACGCATTTAGATTAAACACCTTCAAGTGAAAAAACACCCTGTAACCTCTGTCACAAGGCCCTGTAGGGCACAGAAACTCATCTCAGGCACAGGAAATGGCATTTCTTGTACACCAGAAGATGCTCCCAGCCTGTTCCCACAGACACCCACGAAGGAAAAGGAATATGTGCACAGGCAGGGCTGACAGGGGTTTACAATACAAACAGATGCCTGTGAGTGCTGCCTGGGCACTAACCAACAAGCTTAAGGGTTTCAAGAACAACACATTTGCAGAGTGCTTTTTTTATTTTAACATGCCTAGCAGTAAACAAAGCAACTTTCATTGAGAGATAAATCGTATCTATTTGTAGTATGAAGTCCACAAGACTCCTGTCAATCACCAGCAGTATAGAAACATTCATAGGCTAATCATGGCTGAGCTAATTTTGGCTCTTTCAGAGCCGAATTATGGTGTTTTGTGCCAAACCTCATTATAAATTAATTGCAGTCCTAGTGCACAGTCAGGAATTCGAAAGGCAATGCAGAAAGGTGTTGCTGCACCTGGACACCATTCAGAGTTAAGCTATTCAGGGTTTCATCTTAGATAGAGAAAACAAAGCACACGGGGCACAGTGCCATTAAAATTGATACCCAAACCATCCCAGAGATTATTGCAGAATGTTTTGACAAATTAAGCATTAAAAGTCTCCTTTTGCAACTCAGATGCTTTAGAAATAAAGACTGAAGGGTAGTTTGTGGTTGAATTCTCAATTGGCCTTCCAAGACCTCCTCCCCAGAAACCCCAAAATTATATTGAATGCAAGCCACAACCATGGAGCAAATACACTGCCCCTTGCTCTGGATGCAGCTTTCCTATTAGGCTGTACCTCCCTGCCCCAAGTAGGGCTCACACTGCACTCTCCTAACTGCTTGGTGCTTCTTTTGACAGAAGAAAGCAAAGCTGACCTATTTTTGACAGTTTTTAATGAGATGAAACTAAAAGCATCATGAGGAATTTTTGCTGAAAAGACATAAAGGTTCTAGCAATTGTTCTTCAAATGGCCAAGAGGTTTGGGCACTGCAGGTTAAAGCCTGTTTAAAAGATCAGCAAGAAGAGCAGATATCAGACTCATCTGAGTTCAATTCTTTGCCCAGCAGCACACTGCTTGTTATTGCTACAGATAGAAACAGGCAGCAAATCAGAATTGTTCTCAGAATAGAAGAGCAGAGAAGGATTTTAACTAGGTAGAATAAAGTGTTGTGGTCACAACACAAACTCTTCCTAGTTGATTTTGGCCCAGTTGCACTACTCGGTCTTTCCAGTTGTCTGAAGAGAACTGGACAGCTTACCCTAAAATTCCTCCCCACCCAATCAGTCAAAAAAAAAAAAAGTAGAAAAAAGCAAATTCTGAATCAAGAGTGAAAACAAAAATAAAACATCCAGAAAGAAACTACCCATCTGTCCTGTAGCTGATCCAATATATTGAAAGAGACATCACCTGGTTGCTGGCCAGTCTACTGTGCACACTGGGCAATGACATTGTTTGTTAGCAGAATCCCCACGGCTTCAAGAGCTGCTGCAATTTTGGATGATGTCATTTCAAACTTCTGTAATTATCTGCTACATTAACAGAAAGACTTTTACTTTGCAGAAGTTTTTGGCCTCAATCTAAAAGCAACTCTGGTCTACATGCTTAGGTCTGAATCAAATACTGCTAAGCTTGTCCTAACAACATCTAAACATAAATCTAAGCAGGCCCCTAAGCATGTCCATTCCTCTATGGAAATACTTTTTGCTCTTTAATGATTAACTCTTATCATTAACTCAAAAGCCTAAGAAATTAGTAACCTCCTGAAACATCAAACTCGCTACTAAAGCTAAAATTGAAGTCACTTGTTTTTTTGACTGCCTGACTTTTAACAAACTGGTCCTAACAATTTTCTTGACTTTGCTAGAATAACACAGAAAAAAAAGCTTTTCTTTTTATTTTGCCATAAATACATAAATGTCCAGCTCAGCTCTTCTTGATAGAAGCACAATTGGAAGAACCATAAAAAAATACAGACAAAAAGAAAAGCAACTTTAAGGATGTTAATGGTAAATAAAAATAAAACAGAAAATAATTTCTTCGCTGCCTCCAAGGTCTCATTAGCTTTTTCTTACTTAAAGGATAAAAAAAGAAAAACCAGGAAAAACCAGGACCAAGTGACTTACTTGGCAGGTTTATTTAGGAAAAGGGACTATTAAGCCACTCAAAAGTTAACTGATATGCATGGGTTATCATATACTCCTTGTCTTCAAGGTTATAGACTGTTTAGCAGAACTCTGCCAAACGCCAGTTATCTGAAGGGAGCTAGAAATCATCTCTGTTGATGACAGACCTCTGAGCAGATGGTAAGTAAATCAAGGTCCTGATGTGAAATGTTAAAGCTTTTATGCTGGAAGACACTGTTAAAGCATTATCCAGGTTAAATCAGATTCTGTAAAATACCAGTTTACCAGTAGGCAGGCGTGAAGTCTTCCACTGAGGAATTCTGCAAGTTTGGAGGCTTGGTTTGTTTGGGGAAATTTGGGGTTTTTTTGTTTTTTTTTTTAAAAACATTCTAACAACTTAGAGGTTTTTTTTTCTTTTGAGTAATCATTGTAGCAGTTCTAGCTAAAGGGGAGGATGAGCATGGGAAGGGAGGACCATTTTTTAATTTGTCATTTAAATAATTTCTCACCTTGTTTCATTAGGCCAGTAGGATAACAAAGGCAGCTTTCATAAACATCACTGAGAATATAATTGGGCAACATCACAGATTTTCTTCTAAAATTCCTACTTAGGTATGCCCAGGCACTTCAAACAATATTTTGGCACCTAAACATTTGGACAAGATCTAATACCATAGAAACAAAATGAACACCATACTCTGTTTTAAAGAGTACAGTAATCAAAGGGCCTCTGCTAGACCCACATGGGAAGACCAAGAAAGGCTCTGTAATTCTGTCTAACTACAGATGGGGTGAAACAATTTCATTGAAGCAAAGAAAGCGATAATGCTCCTTTAATTTGCAGTGCACAAATCAGCTTTACTACTAAGTTAAAGCACTGAAATTTAGTGTCTTCACTAGGAAGGAACAACACTTATTGATTTGATAATTTGGACTGCTAAAATTCATGGTTAACCTACATCAAATAGAGATCATGACTTGGTGACTTGGGTAACTGGCCTATCATGGTCCATGGCTGATCCAAGCCCCTCAAGTTGCAGAAAACTGCCTTGAAAATCATGTGGAATTGACTGACAGTGTTGAACACCTAATTCAAGTTCATGGCTACACACCCAGCTAAATGTACCCAAAACCCTTTCAATTGCAGCTGGAACATTCAGTTTCTCCAAACTTTAAAGTCCCCATGAGAGTATTACAGGGACTTGTTCATTTACAAAAAAAACCCAAACAAACCAAATCCAGTCACAAATCATTTCTAGAACCTATCCAAAGGGCTTGCATTCATTCAATTACAGAAAGTCACAAGCTACCAGAAGACTGTTCTTTCATTGAAAAACAAACTAACACACAGTATTTTTATTTAAAATTTTCTTTAGACACTTAAACTTGCAACCCAAGTATTTATTTACCAGCTTCAGAAACAGCTTTTGTATACCCTTTTCAGGTACCTGAAAAGCTTCATGTGAATAGAGATTGCACTATTGCTTTTCCTGATATAATGGTACACACTGGTCTAGCCACAAATTTTAAATTTCCATCCTGCCAATAGTATGCCTTTACCTTCTCCCCCCA
This sequence comes from Climacteris rufus, assembly GCA_013398175.1. NCBI lineage: Eukaryota > Metazoa > Chordata > Aves > Passeriformes > Climacteridae > Climacteris > Climacteris rufus. Next base: position 393,032 of record VZRZ01003106.1, read on the forward strand.
GCCCCCATCTTGCACAAGAAGATCCATAATCCCTGTGCTAATGCTTCCATTGTCCTTTAACTTCTGGAGTCAATTCCAGCTTATGCTCCAAGGAATGGGGGGAGGGAGAAAGAAAAGTACATTTTTGACAAAGACCCTAAGTGATGAATACAGCTACAGGGGGGAGAGATCCCCCCCCCCCCAACTTTAGTCTTTTCACTCACTCTCCAAATGCACTGAGATTAATAATGCCTCTGGGCCACTGTATGCAAACCTCCACTGTGCACGCAGAAAAAAGATTATAATTGAATACCCTATTATGATGGGCAAGGAAAAAGAAAAGCAGACAGACAGACAGGGCTCAAAGGCTGAATTGGCCTGGTTTGGCTTTCAGCCCACAGCACCTACAATTATCCTGCAATGATTTTTATTTATCTATTTAGTGTTCCCACTAGGCAGAGAGAGAATCTAGTATTAATTTAGTGCTCGTGGTTAGACAGAGAGCTTTAAATTGAAAAATGTTATTCAAAAGGATAATGAAATGTGGCTGGAGCCCTAATGTCCTGCTTTGAATGAAAATAGTACAAACCATAGCTCTGTGCAAATGTTTTACAGTCTGAGAGTTTATGCAAAAATTCTGCTAAGTGACATTTTTACAGAACAGCCTTACCAATGTAGCACTACCAGACCTTTACGTAGACAAGCAGCAAAGCTGTTGCCAAGCATCCCAGAGCTTCACAGCAAAACAAGAAGTGAAGGACAGGAGCAGAAGAGAAAAAGCAGCTCTGACATAAATGAAGGAAAGGATTAAACCTGAAAACCAGGGTGACACCTCCATAGCTATTCCCTTATGGCATCTACATGAAGTCATCTAGTTTGGTCCTAAGCATCTCACCCATCTATGGCAAAACATTCTCTTCCAAATTGGTGCAGGGTATTGCTGGGAGTTTCTCTTTGATGAAGACCTTGCCAGTACCAGCATCTGCTTGTGACCCTAAGCAACACAGGCAACAGGAATAAGAGAATGAAACACCAAAAAAATCCTCTTATTTAAACAGTTTTTAATTTAGATGAGCTACATAAAAGCACCTGCTTGAATTAAGGTTACTGCTCTCTTGAAATGTTTGAAGCTGTACTTCACAATAGGAAATCATAGCATAAAGAAAATAGTTGCTGTCTTAGCTGTAATTAATTTCATAAAAGCATTTGAGAAAACATGAATGTAGGACTTCTTATAAAAATAGTATGTGAACAAATCCAGGGAGGTAGCAGAATGCTGAGTGTGCAATCAAGAACTTGCCAGTGTTGATCAGGACAATTCAGAACAATTGCTTGAACAAACACAAGGACATTTCTTGACTCATCCACAATTCGAAGTTTAAAATATATTCCATAATTCTAAGGATCAAGCTTAACTTCCATGGAACACTAATGCTGCATTCCAGAAAATAATCTAAATTGATTATTTTAACTGTATTTTCACTGCTTTTTTGAAAAGACACTAACCACCACAATTGCTCCATTACTTACCACAGTGCATAAAATGTCTAAGGCTTTGGAAAGCAAATAACAGAAAAATATGGATTAAACTGATAAAAATGATAATTCCAGACATGATTAGATTCACTGTGTTGTGTAGCCTGCACAGCAGGTGGGGGATCCTTCAGAAGAATTAGAGAAAGGTTTAGGGAAAGCAGATTAATGGGGAAAAGATTAAATGTGCTCTAAAAGCAGGACAAAACATATTTTTAAAATGACAATTCTAACAGCAGTGCTTAGGGATGCTCTGGAATGCAAAGTACACATACTCCATTTAAATACCAGATGCACAAATGTCTCCTACTCACAATTATGCAGTGCATTGTATGACTTTAAATCATAAGCTGAATAAGCATTTGACATTAAGTGGTGCTAGTGACAAATATTAATCAAAATATAGCCAATAGTTTCTAGCACACAGTAGTCAAGCTCTATTTTGCCCTTCTCTGCATGCAACTTTTTACAAAACTGATCCTATGGATGAAGGTCTACCAATCTGTTTCATTCTCAACAGCAATATATTTCTGGATATAAAATTAAACACAGGAATAGCAATTTCTAGAATCCTGAATAATGCATGTTGATGCCACCACCCTCTCTCTAGTGCTGAAGCCTTCCTATCTTCTAATAAGATGCTGTGCATTTAAACTAGTCAAGAACAAAAAGCACAGTGGAAAGGCATCTTCCTAACATCATCTCACAGAAAGAATATTCTCTTTCCCTCAAAATCATCTAGGATACATCTATCACCCATGGCTGATTAGTCAGAAGAAGCATTAAAGGTAGCTTGGGGTAGAGGTACTGGATGTGGTTGGTTCTACTCCCCAGTGACCTGTTGGTGCTCTCTGGGGACAGGCAGCACCACGCTGGCAAAGACCTCTGGCTTTTCCCACACTTGCACTCAAGCCAGCCAAGTCTCACTCATGCCAGCCTTTTCTTGTCTTATTTTATTGTATGGGGTAAATGAGCCACTTTTAACCTGCCTTCTTCCTACCAGTTTGAACTATGTGCTGCTGAGCATCACTCGCCCTGTGTCCGTGATGCTTCTCAGACCTGTCCCAGGATTTTAATTCTACACATGTGACATCACTGAGAAATCTCAAGCCTAACAAAATGAAATCCACAGCCATAACACTCAGATTTGCATATCACTCCCAAAGTGACCACATGGTCTTGCAGCCTTTCTCCCCTTTTCGTCTGCCCCAATCTCTTTTGTTCTCTCCCATCCATTTGCTGTTTTTGTGGCTGTTTTTATGCTCTCATCTCCTCCAGGCAAGCGCTTCCTTCCTTATGTTCTGCAAAGTGCTTTTTCAGGCAATAAAGCAGAAATTATGTCTCTCAGTTTCCCCATCTGAAGAAGCAGCATAGGAACACAGTGCTCACCTACCAAGGCAGCTGGCAGGTTACATTTGTTAATGGTTGGGAGGCCTGTGGAGATCCTCTTATGGAAGGCTCAACAGGAGTGTGAAGCATTGTCATAGGTCAAAAGTGAGGCTTATAGCTTGAGTAAGTTTGTTGTTCTGGGTCCTTGTGTCTTTCCTTAATTAAAGGGGGGTTAAGTACAGAGTAAAACCTTGGGCATGTTAGTGAGGAAGGATGTAAGGGGACTGCTTAACGAGCACCCTGGTATCATATGGTGATCAGAACATGGGAAAAAGTGCCTTATAGAATGGCATTAAACTCAAATCAGGCTTCTTATCCAACAGTGTTTTCAAAAAAGAAATCTAGACTTTTCCAGCTTCTGTCTAAAATAAAACTCATGTAACTGCATACTACATTAGACATGCAGAAAGGTATGTTATTGTTAGAGTCCAAGAGATTTCAGCCAGACAGTCTGATTTTATAATTTATTTTTTCATAATTAAAGTTGAAAGTGCTCAACATGCTATTTCCTTAAATTTTTCATAAGAGTGTAAAAAGTGTTTGGAATAGGTCCAGCCTCACTCTAAGCTTCTTATATTCAGCCCTCCCTTATGGTGACTATTATATGACCAAACATCAATTTATAAGGGTCCTCTCCCTCAACTAGTATTTTTATTTTATTACTGGTGAATATTGTAAAATGAAATGAGAAGTTCACTTCAGTCTTAGATACCAAATATTCTCTATATCCATAATTGCAAAGGACATTAGAAGCAGTACAGCCAGAACACTCAATTAAATTGGGCCCCTCAAGCCTCTGCTAATCCCACAAAGCTGCAGCACAGTCTAAACTCTGCTCCATTCCCCCCCAAAACAAAACCTACCTAACAAGGACTCTCCACTGCTCCACTGAGAAGCAGGAGGGGGAATCCATCCTCCTCCTTCCCTTTGCTCCCCATTCAAGTAGGCAGCCCAGCAAAGCTATTGTACAAGGCACTATGGCATGACAACACATTAAACAAATAAGGGTGACTCCAGGGCAGGAAGAATGAGGAGAAAAACGTGCTGCATGTGACAGTGAATTTGCTGGGCTTTGTACCATTAAACCACACTGAGAACAAGTTGTCTTTCTCCCCCACCCTGTGGGTAATGGAGTAAATTTTAGCATTTGTAATATTTATAATTACACATTGCGGGAAATCAAAATCAGAAAATATACACTACATAAAACAGTATTTATAGAGAGTCTTACCTCTCTTGATTTTCAGTCTGGGGCTTTATTTTCATATCCTGCTATTTCATCTCTTGCTTATAACAACTGTACTCACCATAAACAAGTCCTCAGCATTCCAGGAGAAATCTGATCACAGAAGGGGGATGTGCTGGTCCACAGGGACAACTTCCAACTTGAACAACACTCTTGCCATAGAAAATCCTCTCTTGCACTTGCACAGGTGATTTCAGATCCGATTTACCCTGCAACAGGGGAAAAAACAAGAGGGTGTTTACAGGAAAACGAGTAGCTAAAGAGAGCTGTAAGCAAGACACCTCATTTGAAGGCTGTCACTGATGTTGACAATCCAGGTGATAGCTGGTGTCACCCCCACGTGTGCATACATCTCTCTGTCACACTTTGCCATTTTCCTAGGACAACTGCTTACATGAGGCTGTTGAACAGGACCTTACTGAAATCAGAAAAGAGCCATGATCAAGCATGAAAAGCCAGATATTGAGTAGTACATGTAAAGAAGACACAGTCCACAGTTACCTAAATTAAAATAATCATACAGAAGTGCTTTGCAAGGCCATGATGCACAGGGAGAACCCAGCACTGCTTCTCCACGGGGGTGCTAGGCTGGGACAGGCCATGGGAGACACAGAGTTGTTGGCACTTTACCCTGGCAGTCCCCACCATGGGTCAGTGACCAAACTGGGACCAGTTTCAGGGTTGGCCTGATCATCTTCTGTTAGAGCTTGTAAAATATACTAGGTGTTGAGCTAACACCTCATTTTTGTGTTTGCTTTGCAAAGTACCTGGCAATTAATTTCCAATTAGTTCTTGGGAAATTAAGTCCAATTCAGCACTTTGCAGATCTCTACCTAAGCAGGCTGTGTGCAGGTGTGACCTGGCCAGGACAGACTCCCAGAGGCTCTGCTCTGTGCACTAGGATGGGCATATGGCCTGCTAAGGCCACATCTGTCTGTCTGTCTGTCTGCTGCACCCCCCTAAAGGCAGCAGTGGGTCTGCAGAGCCACCTCAGAACTACACTGAGGGAATGCCTTCACTACAACTTGAGAAAAGGCAGCAGAATGAGGCTGAAAGGCATTTCCTGCATGTCCTAAATGAAGGAAGGATAAAGCTTTCTTCATACAGCTTTATTTAATAAAACCTACACACCTGAGTTCCTACTGACAAAAGCAGCAGTAAAGAATCATCTTGAACAGGAACAAGCAGAGAATCACAGAATGGCTAAGACTGGCCAGGACCACTGTGGGTCATCTGGTCCAACCTCCCCGCTCCAGCAGGGTCATCCCAGAGCACGTGGCACAGGATTGCATCCAGACAGTTCCGGAATATCTGCAGTGAGGGACACTCCACACCCTCTCTGGGCAATCTGTGCCAGTGCTCAGTCACGCGCACAGCAACGCACACTTCTCGTGGGGTTCAGTTTATGACACTGAAACGTAGGTCAACAAAAGTGTTTAAAAACGTTTCTCTACCTGAAGATTCGTCACAGTTTCTAGGGACAGAGAAATGGATAATGCCTACCCCTCACAATAACACATCAACACATTTCCAAGTATTTCTATATATTTTGTTCAGCACCTGGCAATTTCCATTAATACCCAGGTCTCAGAGAAAAAAAATTGACTGTACGTGAACTTGCATGTAACCAAGTCTACTAAGGTTATTTTTCACTTCCTTTTAGAAGGATACAGAAATCTTAATGCTCAAGGAAGAGTCTGAATACTCAGACTCCTCCATGCCAGCCACAGAGTGCCCAGGTCAGCTGTCAGCACCCAGCCTGGAACAGGGGCACAAAGTCCACCATGGCATCCATATAAAACGTGCAGAAGACAACCTCTCCCTTCTTTAGCTTCAAAAGTTTTCTTTGACTCTGTCCTCTAACTGACATACTTTACACTTGGTGAAGACTTTGTTCCCCATTGTATTTCCCCAGAAGACTGTACAATGTTAAGAGTTCAGACATGGTTCTTTGCTTCATTGTATAATTGAGTTGTTTCATATTCCAAGAAGCTTTTGTGTTATTTTAGAGCTGTCTTGAAGACGACCATGCAACTAGTCTCAACTGCAACAGTATGAAACATCTGGGAGCAGGATTATTTCTGTCATGTGCTGCCAAAATAATATTTTGCTTATGGAATTAAAATTTTAGGGATTTTCCCAAATCCACATAATGTTCTTGAGTGCTTAAATTTGCATTATGACATTTACATTAGCATATACACGTGTAAAAGACCATCTTGCCAGCCAACTCCTATTGGTTATTCAAAAGCTTAACTCCACCTAAAGCTAGGATTAAAGCATGTTCCTGAAACACTTCAGTTACAGCAACAGATTTTCTTCAGCTAAGTGCCTTTTCCCATCTGCTCTTACAATCACATCTGCAAGTGTCTTCAGTGATCACCTTGCCATAATTATGGACGCCTACCCAACTGCCTAGACAGCGACAGATTCCCTGTTTCCTAGATGTACTATCTCTGTATACAATGAAGTTTCAGCTCCTTACTAGAAATGACCACAGCAAGATGCTGAATATGATGCAGTAAAGGATTGCACTACTTGTCATAAACCCTTTTCAAATACAAATGCTCGCTGAAAAATAAACCAGCTTCTGAACACTTTGCCCCTATATCCAAGCTACTGCAATACACAGCTACAGTAAAAATGTAATTTCCAAGTTTATTTTCTCTCTCTGTAGAAATAAGCTCTTCTGCTGAAAGGAACATTTTGCTGTATTGTTTCAAGGTGTTGTAACAGACACACCAACAAGCCAGTGCTCCCACTTAGCTACAACCCCAGATGAGAGAACAGAAAAATTTTACCCTTAATTCTTGTAGTTAGAGATGACCAAAAAAATACTAATTGCATGAGAACCCATTCAACACAACTTTATTGGATTTGTTGAAAATCAAAACAATAGTAATACAGAGTGTCAGCTACTCATATATTTCAGTTGAATTGCAAGATGAAACTATATTGTTTGCTGCTTTAGTGTTGAAGGCAGAACCAACATGCTCATAGCCAGCTTCCAAATTATTTCCCACACCACTCCCAACACTGATAGTTCCCAAACACCATTTACTCAGCTGCCAGAACTTCTCACTTCCCTGTGACAACCTCTATGGTGCAACTATATACATTAACACAAATCTGTCACATCAGACACAAGAAAGGGAAGATGGTGTAAAATAAACTCAGTTTACTATCCAAATATCTGACAGAGGATGTGTCATAACCGCAGCACCTCACGCCCCAAGCTGTACCCACTGCCACAGGCTCCATGTCCTTACTATTTCTTAGAACAAGTTTGTATGCTTTTGGCTTTTGCCACCGAGGCAGATGCTCTTGAATAACTGTATTGGAAAGTAGCTGTCCTGCAATGACCTCAAGGCAAAGGGTCTGCAAAGACCTGTTCCTCACCAGAGCCTCATGCTGCAGAGCTGGAAGCCGTGCTGCCAGCCTCAGACCCCAACCAATGTCCTCTATAGCCCACAGCTGACTTGTTTATCCTTTCTTCCCTCTAACCTAAGAATTCTTCTTGCTTTCTACATCCTTGGTAATAACAAAATCAACAGCTCCACTGGCCAGGAGAAAACTGGCAGACTGAAAACTGCACTGACAAAACAATAACCAAAAACTCTCTCATTTGCCACTTACGTATTACAGGATTTGATTTGTTCTGAGTAAATGAAAAGGGACTGCCCAGAAACATCCATCAGACCCTTGTAAATGTCAGATACACCTTTTCATAGCCCCAGAAGGGAGGACAGGCCTGGCTGATCACTGACAAGGCTGATGGTCAAATTAATTGACTTTGGAAAACTATCAGATTTCAAGGTTCATTATTAAATCCTGCTGGCAAACTTAAAAATTCAATCATATTTTTCTTTCAAGTCAAATGGTCTCTCTGCAGAAACATGTTTTCCCCAGAAATACCCTTGTTCACATCTGTAGCAGAACCCTCATTCAGCACAAGACGTCTTTACTACTCCATCCCCCAAAGCTTTACCTCCTCGTTTTCATATCTGTTTCAAGAGCATGGCCATAATTTTCTGAAGCAATATTAAATGAAGTCAAAACATTAACACAAGTAGAATTTATCTTCCCACACTCACCTCCTATTATAACCCCAACTATTTGACACTGCTGTTCATTATATATCACCTACTGCTCCCACAGACGATGCCCCATACTTGGTTTTAATACCCTATGTACATATTGTTCACAACATGGAATAGTTTGGGGTTTCCTAAATGCCAAAAACACGCAGCTAACAAGTCTTCAAATTATCAAAGCTGTTACAAATGTCGTATTTGCTTTTGGCATTTTTTGTTCCTGATCATTCACTTTTGGCATGGGAAGTGTATGACCTTTTGACTCTTATTAATAGTTTATGCTACATCACATGTGTATTCCCCGTTCTCTCTTGCTTACCTGAACTAAGTGAACTTTGTCATCTAATTCATAGGCCTTTAAAAGGCTCCAGAACTCACATGCAATATACTGTGCTTTCCCATGAATTATTCAAGCACCAGTGTTCTTCCATCATCCATCTCTGGCTGGCTCTATTTCTTCCGCTCTATTGAGGTCTTGACTTATGAGCAGACTTATGTTATTCTTTCTTGATTGCCACACTTTATTACAATTAATATTAATTATGTGGATTCTTGTCCAATATGTAGCTTTCTGGGCATAAAAGATTATCATGTTGTAAGGTTTTTTTTCTTTGCAAACTTTATGTAATAAAGCATTTTCCTGTCAGGAGCTGTCAGCACCACATATATCTACTTGATAATAACTGTACAGTAATAGAGTTAGCTAAAGAAGTTGTGTGCAAGCCGACATGAATTCCCATAGAGAAGCCAATCTTGTAGCTTACCCGTGATTTCCTATGGCTGACATGCAGTTAAACACAAAGTGTTGCAAACAGCCTGCTTGACGAAATGAATAACCTGTTACAGCCTTGAAAGAAATGCTGGCCTAGGATGTTAAACTTCTATTGGAGGCTTAGGTATAATAAGTAGATTCTGACAAATACTGTTCACACAAATGTTTGCAGAATGAGAGTGCTCCATGAATATTAATGAAAACACATTCTCCTGGGTATTCGCAATCCACACAGTAAACTTGGAGTCTTTCACCCTTCAAGTGCCTTGCCCCATTAGAGGGACAAATCTGAAGTGATTTTAAGCTAGGATGTTTTATCCCGTGGTTGAGAAAGTAGCCACACTGGTTGTACAAATCAAAACCCACAGCAGGCCTAACAACAGTTACAGGAAGAAGCAGAGAGAAAACCACAGTTCTTAAAAGAAAATAATTAGATATTCTGCACATTCTCCTGTAACATCACCAACTTCAACACTGGCCATCAGTTATGGACTACAAGTAGATTAACAAAAAAGAGCAGACTATCTATTAAGCATGATTAAAGGGTTACACTTGGACTGAAAAGAACAAAGGCAAAATCCAGTCTAGAATCAGCTGGTCAATGCAGTAATGGCAGATACAAAAAAACACCTCACTCTGTACTGCAAGGAGAAGGTTTCCAGGACAGGAAAGCAACCTGGAATGTTGCAGCATGATGATATGAAATAGCATTTAAACTCAAAAATAGATCATGTTGCATGGGAGACATCAGGAGAAGTCAGGGTAGCAGCAAAAAGAGACTGAAAGACGGAGATTCAACTCTCCATGCATCTGTGAATTAGAAACAAAGTATGATTAATATAATTCAAACTGGACATATGATAAACATAACAAGGGAGGAATAAGCACTGCTGCCCTGTCTAGCAAGTACAAAGTAATCATTTCCCCTCAGGTAGGCACAAAAATTAAATATAAGAAATCAGAGAGCATCACAGTCCAATGATGTCTATTGGCAGGGTACTGGCAAGAAACCAAGAAAAAAAAAAAGAAAAAAAATCTGTGTTCTCTAAAGCTATTTTTAACCAGAATGAAACATTCATTCCTTGCTGCTGCAGTTATTTGTAGTAAAAGGAGTAATACAGCTGAAGAGCACTAGTCCAGAAGCAGCCTACTGAGCACATGTAGTTATGGGGACAAACAGAGATCAAGCAGAGATGTGCTGGGCTTTACCAGCTGAGCTAAACATGCAATACCCTAAGGGGAAAGAGTAAAGCTGAGCACATGATATTGACAGTCTGTTGCAGTTGTCATCCTGCCAGCCACAGGAACCACAGCACACACAGCAGTGCTTCTGCTTCCCAACATAACTAACATGGAAGGCCTCAGAATATCAGTGCTCTGTGTCAATGCTCTGTTATCCCAGTGGGAGTTTGCACCAACATCACCTTTCCCACTCAAAGGTTGGCACATCTTGATTTGGCTGCTTTGGAACTTCTGATGATCCTTCTCCTCTTGCTAATAATACCTTCAGGTTGTGTTCTGTTGGTTATGCTGCCTGTTTACTTCAAAGGCACAAGAATTTTGAGACGTGGGAGTGGGGGAGGGTGTGAAGATCTCTAAAATAGAAAGGAAAGTACTAGAGCCAACAAAAGAAAAAAGAACATAAATCAAGTCCTGGACCCTAATATGGGTTACAACTTGATTGCCAATGGCTACGTCGTAAGACCAAGATCAGCATTTTTCCCTAATGACATCAGAAAATTTCTATCTTTGTGTTTGAATGTGCTGTGCATAAAGTCCCACTTGGACAATAAAATTCATCTTTGTTACATCTATCCTTAACTTAGAAATGGTTCAAAGAAACAAAATTCATTAAGTGACTGGCAGTTTCCCCATCTGAAAGAAATACTCTTAACCTCTTTTGTTCACATCACATGATTGAAAGATTACCAGTAATAAAGAGAAAGCAGGAACAAACTCAATGGGTTTTTCTACATCAAATAACCCTTTTATAGACAAGGCATATGCCCTAGAAGTCCTGCAGGTTCTAAAGTGCTTCATGATAACAAAGAGCAAAGCAAAACACATTCCTTTAAATTCTTGCTGACTAGGCAGCTTATTTCCATCACAAAACTAAAATGAATGGCCTTGAAATAAGTTTTAAAACAATTTGTTAATATGCAGAATATTTTCACTAAGTTTGGTGTACAATTGCACCTGCACCTTGATGATGTATTGCCTCCATAGTCAGGTTTCTCAGTCGAAGTTACTAAGTGACCACAACTGTGGAGACATTTCACTTCCAGTAGCCTCCTGTAACCTCTCAGGGCACAAGCAGAAGGGCCAGCATATAAGGAGGTTATATTTCACAAGAGGAAAATATTTTTCTCTCTCCAAGAATGAGTTTTATTGTTTGCAAGCACAGCAAAGCTCCTATTCAAGAGGAGGGGGGGGAAGGATCTAACAACAGCAAGAAAACTGAGAATAGATTAAAAATAAAGACACTGAAATATATTAGCATGCATGTGCGAAAACATTACAGATACTTCTCAGCACATCTGTCAGTCTTGTCAGTCCCCAAAGTTATATACTGCTTAATTATTTTTAAAGAATATTTTGAAGCATTGTCCCAGTGTAACTGGATATCTACAAAATTTATTTCCTCAGAAATCCACAAAGCATTTCTGTTACAAACACCAGAAAGCAGGACTCAGCATGCAAATGAACTATTGCAAAGTCAGCTGGGGTGTGAACTTACAGCACATGGGGCTCTCCGATGTGGCTGGAGAATGGAGCTGGTGCAGGCTCTCCCCCAGCAGGAAACCTGCTCCATCAGGGGCTTTGCAGGGTAAGAATACACACAGCAACTCCTGCAGAGTAACCAATGCACTGTAACACACACCCTGCCTTCTCTCTCAATGTTTTATGTGCCCATGGCCATTATAGCACCCTGTCACCCAGTGCAAGGAGATACTCTAACAACGAGGCTGAGCTTCCTTTCCAGGGAAAAATTCATCACCAAAACTGTGAGCCTTGCAACAACTTAGAAAGAAAACCACACAGCTCTTGACATTTCTGTGCTTTCCATCAGTCAAAGCAGTTATCTGCTTAAAATTAATTTTCAGCAGTTACATGAATTTTCCAGGTAAGAGACATTATGCAAATATTTAATGTTATTTAGTCACAGCTCAAAAATATTTTTGTTAAGCAAACATGAACACAGGTGTAGACTGTATCCTGGTCCAGACCTCCCCGAAGAGAGTTAAAAACAGAATTGGTTTCCATGAGCACTGGATGGATACTGTGATTATGTCACTATCAGGACAGTAATTAAATACTGCATATCTTTGAAATCCAGTCTGTGGTGTCTTGTCTCTTGAGTCAATTGTGATACTCCTCTTTCCCAATGTGCTGTGTAGAAGTTTTCCACAAACATGTTAACTTATCCATTAAAGGATAAGTTACCTTACCCTACCTATTTTTAAATGCAAGAGGGACTACTCATATAAGGTACTTCCAAAATGTTGTTCTTTCCCTCTGGATTGAGCTGTACTCAGAACATTTCTTTGAGGACCACTTTATCGACAGCTGCTAGAAAAGGTATTCATTTGCACCTTGCCAAAAATCTGGCTGTACCAGTCAGAAAGCCCCAGCTGGTGCTGCCTTTGCCCTCCACAGGTCAAACCCAAGGAGTGCAGTCCAGAGCTAAGGGCCCCACTGGCAAGGGGACACCGTGGTTGTATCCATGGCACCAAGAACATGGCATGAGGACTGTCAGGAACACGATGTGGTCAGGAATACACGTGTGCTGATTAAATCCTGGACAGTGGCAGAGGGAGTGTCCAGCATCAGCTTAGACAAGGCTGCCCTCGGCTGGAGCAGCCCCCAGTGCCTGGGGGATGAGGCACAAACTGCAGGTCTTCAAACCAAGCCATTGCCACTCTGAAAATCTCCCAATCCCTTGAAGATCATAGTCTTCCTTTGAGTTAATACAGCAGGACACAGCTATGTCTTTAAAGCCTGCCAAAATTACATCGATTACAAGCAGGACAACATTTCCTTTGTGCTAATACACTTCGGGTCGTGCATCCATAGACAATTCCCATCACAGAACTCTGTTTCTCAAGAAACACAGAAAGCAAGTGAGGGACAGAAATTGTGTGTTTCAATGCATCTAACTTTCAAACAAGCATACACGCATCAAAGCAAAGTGATTACAGGAGAGATATGCACAAAATATGATCTGACAATTATCACCTTCTTGTATTGATGAGTGGCCATCTTCTGACCTTCCCTTGACAGCATTTGCCACACAATAAACAATGAAACAAAGAGCAGATTTTTTTTTTAATCACTTCTTCCCAGACAGCTACAATAGTGAAAATGATCATGTCTGTTCCCCATGCCAGGTTAACGGGGATAATAGTCAGGACTTCAAAATTACACTGGCAGGGGGTTTCTCGCTGTGCAGTGGCTGCAGCCTGGCTTGAAACAACCAACTTCCAGGCAATGTAGGTGCTAACACATAAGCACCATTGAGGGATTTGGACTGTCCCATCTGTGCAAGTCCCACTTGCTGAACAAGACCTGCTTCTCCTTGCACTAGAATTTGTGGAAGCAAGGCACCTGAAGCACCTTGTTACATATTCATCTAAGTAGGTTTATATGCACCTATGCAGTATAAAACATAACAAAATTATGTTTTCTTCAGATCCAAGCATGAGGGGTTTTTTAGTTGATATTTTAATTTTGATACGACTTGATATTTTATGTTGATAAAACATATAATACTTTTATATTGATGTCTGCTTAATCTGCAAATTCAGTAGATGCACGTGACACTCAAAGTGTAATGAATCATGCATTTTTATAATGAATCCAACAGTGAAGTTGAAAAACACTCTTTGATCTTTCTTCTAACAGCCCAGTTATTCCTGGATTTATACATAGTAGGTGTCTATGGATTACTTTCAATTAAACAACCTGTTTTACTTTCTATTCTGTTATGAAAGTAAACCCTTTCAAGTGTACAATGAGAACACATGGCTCAGTAGTCCTACTTGTGTAGATGGAAATTTAAGCTCCTGATCCCTGATTTGCTTTACTCTTGCTGAAAGACTGCCCCAAACCCAGCAAACCATCCTCATTAGGAGTGGAGAAGGAAGACCAGAGCACCAGCACAAACCTACAAGCACTTCAGCATTTCACTGCTCATTCTGATCCACTAGCAGTATCAGAACAAAAAGCAACAGACATCTACTCCTCCCATTTCAGCAATAAAAGAAAACTTATTCCATGCTGCTGTTTCTTACCACAGACCTGAGATGAAATAACACTGGATATGCACCAATGTGGAGAGAACAGAGTTACTACAATGGTTTGTGACAAATTACACTTGTTACATCCTCCAACAGCTTACTGGTTTCCTTATTTCTGTACAGCTGTCCCTTCTGGCCTGCTCTGCAGCCATCAGAGCTTTACAGCTCCTGTGAAGGGCTGAAAGCCTCACAACCAAAGTTTTCCTAGTCCCTCGCTCTGGTGTTGCTCTGCACGTTCAGGCAGTGACCAAAGGAGCAAGTAAAGCTGGAAGAAGCTGGGACAATGAATCAAAGCAGCACTGCTCCAGCTCCTCCATAATGTTATGGGGAAGATTCTTTTGAAGCAGTTTTTGTTCTTGAAAAACATGCTATAGTACCCTTTTTGACAGTTTTCTCAGAAATTCATGTAAGCCATTCTGCACAGGGCAATTTATATTTGCAAGTACAGATGAAAGATATTACTGAATTTCTAATGTGGATTGCAAATGTAAGTTCTGATGAACTGTCAGTGCCATTTGTTCCACAAATAAACACCCACTGATTGCAGAAAGCAATAGGGCTCTTTCACACCTGCTATTATGTTGCTACAATTGCTTGCACAGGAATACAAACACAACTCACATTTCTCTGGTTATTTAATTGAAAAATAATGCATCCTGTAGATCTTAGCATGGAATTAATTCAGTAGACCATATGTTAGGAGAAAAATAGTGGATCCATATTGTGATCTGTGCAACACCTACACTGTGAGATCTCTTTTGTTCTGAACACTCAGAAGAAAGAACAAGATGCCTAGGCTGTGATTTAAGTAAGCTTCCATTTTATTAACTCACTAGACCCGGGATTGTTGGCATGATGCTGACCCAGGGTCCCATCAGCTGGGCTGAGTTGCTATTCCTCATTCACATTCACTCCAGTTTTAGATTACTTGGGTCCTGCCAGAGTCATGTGACAATTGTGAGCTACTTACATGTAGTGACAAGGGTGCTCTCTCCAGATGTGACATTTTTTACAGTGTTTATCCCTCAAACAGCCTTAGGTTAGCCCTTTGTAAGGCAGAGATCACACATGGAACAAGCATCTCCACTGCCAACACAGCTGTGCCCCCGACTGCTGCAACAGGCAAAGCACTGCCCTGATCATCCGCAGGCTGCAGTGCCAGAGCTGGGAATTCCTTATGGAAGGGACAACACCGCCAAACCCACGGGATTTGCCTTCCTTCCCACATACAGCATGCAGGCTGTTGCACACACCAAAAGCACGAAGCCATGTCTCAGAGGGAAACTTGAAAAGGATTTCCATTTCCACACGTTCAAGCACAGTGCTCTACCTGCACTGCAGAAGTCACACTGAAAAAACTCCCTCAAGTCCTCATCCCAAAGAGGTGTAGATGCACTCACTGCCCAGTGACTGCCCAACCTAACTCAAAGATCACATAGACAGAAAGGTACTTTAAAAACACCTGTGTGCATATACATAAAGCAGGTATAATTTAAGCTGTGCCTGAAATCAATAGAAGTAAATAGTGCATATAGGTGTTCAAAGAAAATGACTAATTATTCAGTTCCAGCTATCAAAAACAGCCAGTCTACAGCAGTACAGTCTACCATAGTGAAATACATATTTAAAAAATATTTCTAGAATAAAAAATAGAGCTTAGCAGTAGTTAACTTCTAATTGGAGTAATGACTATAAATGATTAAAAAATTTCTGCATAACTGCTAAAGGTAAGGCATGCAGTAAATCTCAGTCCAAATGGCATCTTGTTATGTGGAACTTCAAATCAAGTGGAACAAACAATGGTTAGAGGCATGTTGTGTTCCGCATAATGCTCTTTTGTATCTATTGTTTAGCTTATATACAGATCCATCTTGAATCTAGTTAACTAGTAATTAAAGCTCTGCAAAATTCAGTTTTGTCTGAGATACTGCTGCAATATACACCCATTCATTTCACATGCTTTTGCAGTGGTCTTATTTTGCATATTTGCCATTACTTGAAAATAAACATATTGCAATTTGAACTTAGAAAATACGAGCTTTACATCTTGTGGTATGAGAGACTTGCACTTGAAAAACAGAACCATTTTCATAGCCAGAACTGTCTATTTCACCAGGTATTAATTTCCTTTTTTTCCTAAAAATCCATGTACTAGCACCACTGCAGAAGTGTCCATTAACAAAACTCCATTTTTGTTTTAATTTGAAAAGCTTTTTTGAATTCTGAGAAGAATTTCATTATGAACACTTTACACAGCATGTGCTAATTTTGTGGTTAGGACTAAATATTTATCTTTGTTTCTTTTAACTAGTTTCAAGGACAATAAAGATCTACCGAAACATTATAATGTTTTTTCTAATAGTTACCTAACTAGCATCCTAGTTTCTGACATTGTTGTTATTTTTGGTATTGGATATATATTAGTTAGCAATTCAAGTAATTCTTATATCTGACATACTCCTCTGAAAAAAAATCTAAATGTTAAAAAGTATTTGTGATACAAACAGCCCAACAGGCCCAAATTCAGATGGATTTTTGTCTCTCTTGTAAAGAAAGTAAATTACAAAATAATCCTTACCACTGGTCTTTGCAGTTCAAGTAGCCAGAGTGAAAAAAAAAACAGTTCTGGAAAGCCCCTTTCTCACTCTAGTTCAGAAAATAACTATGGAAAGAAATCTAAAACTTTTGCAGCTTTGCCCAGGATCTCAGCTTTTAAAAAGCTTTTGAATGTATTGATCCTTTTAACGTACCAGGTTATGCCCATTGAATTGAGAACATAAAAACAGCACCAGAAGCTTATTATCTAGGCTGACTACAAGGCTGATAGAGTAGGTATATATCCCAGTCTTCCCACCAATAACATATCAAAAGATCACCAGATAAAGATCTCCTGATCAAGGCTTACAAAATTAATAAATTAATACATTTGATGCACCACCACTCCCCACCCCATTAATTTCTTGCACCATCTTGGATAGGTTGTATAAAATCATCCTTCAGGTTTTCTCATCTGTTCTGTACATTGATTCTGACTTCCTCAGCACTTGCTAATTCCTGCAGCATCTCCCCAAAACTTTAATATACTATTAAATATTTAACATCACCCACTCACACTATTTCCAGCCATTAAACGAGTGAAACACAAACCAGAAACTACTAAACCCAGTCAGATCCTAAAGTCATGGAAAAAACATCTCTCCCTGTGCTTTCAGACAAACCTGGAGGAGCAAAAGAAGAAAGGCAGCACGCTAGAAGCTCTCAGAACCACCGCCAGCCTCCTTCCTTCCTCTTGTCTCCAGAAGTTCCCTACAGCTGGCTGCTGCACTGAGAACATACCACACGCTTTGAGATAACGGAGATAAGAGACAAGACTGGCCAAAACCTACAGGCCAGGGCAGGGTGTTGTGCCAGCGCCTTGACAGCCTCCTCATCCTTCATGCAGAGGCTGCACCCGCCCGAAGGGGAGGGCAGGTGCTGTGGCAGCCCCACAAACAGCACTGCACGTCCTTCAGCTGACACAGGCAGTGCCTGAACAGGCTGCCACAGCCAGAACGGAATGTACGTGCCCCAGGGAGCTGACTCACCCCAAGGTTCCTGTGCAGGTTCAATAAAGGACTGGGACACAGCAGAACCACCTGCATGGCACTGACTGAGTTTTGGGGAAGCACGGGATGCGACATGGGGTCTGGAGGAGGTATTAAACTGGATAATCTGCTGACAACCCTCCCAGGGGCCCCATGAGACTTCCAGTGGGAATTATTTCCCTCAGGCTACAACCACTTGAAGATATATGTTTTGAAGACTGAGTTGGTTGACTTGATTCATCCTGTGTTCTACAGGCAAAGCTAAGCCATGATTCTTTGGTTTAGCTGGGTTGGAAATACTGTGAAGCTCTGCCTATTGTGCAGAGACCTCTAACAGGCCATCAGAAGGCCCCTGAACTCCTAAGGTAGAGTTGAGAAGAGTATCAGCCTGGAAGCTCATGTCAAACCTGTCTTAGCAATCAAAGTCTGAAATAACAGAACATAAAATGATGTCAACATTTGAGAAGAAAAGGTCATATGCCTCCAGCCAAGCTTTGTAGGATTTCCCTTCTCAAGTAACAGCTGGTCTGTCACTGTCTTACAGCCAGCCAGGCTTAAAGACAATCACAGGACAAAAATTAAGGAAATAATCTCCTTGCAGCAGGTCGATACTGGCAACCCACAACAACTACTGCAAATACCGTCTTCCATTTTCACTGCATTTTGTTCTGCTCTAGATGAGAGGTGAATGTGTTCAATCCCACCAGATCTAGGATTCAAAAAGACCCTGGTATGCAGTGTCTGTATGACTATCAGCCATGAGTAGCACAGAATCTCAAAGCTACTACAAGTCACTACACAGATGTGCTTCATAGGAATAAATGTAAAAAGATTTCTCCCACACTCAACCTGAAAATGTAAGAAAAGTTCACCCCAAACTGCTGTTTCCACCCAGTCACCCCAAGTTCCATACTTAACAGAATTAAGAACAGATGACAGACCTAATTAAGTCATCACGGGTACCTTATCCTCATCTTTTACTAGGTCAAAGGAAGCTACCACTTACTTTGTGTGTTGGTAGTATGGACAGAACATACTATAAAGCCAATGTAAACACATTAATCCCTGCATGCAGAAACAGTCCCTTTCCCCAGAGGAACTAATTGTCTAATTAAGAGATCCTGTTCTTTTTACTGCTCTTCAATCACAGTGCAAGAAATAAGGCTATTTGAACTTGAATATTAGCTTCATGTGTTTATGTATTGCAGTGCAGGTTATTTATACATTATGCTGCTCAAAATCCAGCCAAGGTTATTTAAGCTTGTACTCCTTTGAGGTTAGCTGTAAGGGAATTAAAGTTGTTTTGTAATTTAAATTCTTCTCTGCAATAACTATTATATATGCACCTGTCAGAGAGTAACTGGCCTCATTAAGGAAAACTTAGCCCAGACAGGGCAGCACACATGCAGCAGCCTCCTGCCTTGGGCCAAGCAAAGGACCTGGGCCACCACAGGAACCTGCACTGGCTGTGGAACAGGAAGGCTGCCAAGTGCTCCTAAGGAGTCATAGTGAACCGAGACAGAGGGGCTGAGAGGCTCCCACAGGGATTCCAGAGGGAGAATAATGAAAGCTGGATGAGCTGAGGACTCCAGGAATGAGAAGTATCTGAGAGACAGGGGATATCCCCTCATCCCTTCTGAAACAACAAAGGTCATGAGGCAGGGAAGCAACCAAGTACCCATATAGTCATCCCTGAGCAAGATGAAACCCTGCAGTGCAGACACTCTAGAACCTTTACAGGGCTTCAACAAGGGCTGCTCATTATTTAACTGAAAATAGATATTGGCCAATGAATATCAGATCAAATGTGACCTGAGGCTCATTGTCAGTCATTCTGGTTTGTAGAGAAAGCAGTCCAGGACTGTGCTTGACCAGAAAGGAGCAACAAGAGCATGTCTGGCAGCATTTTAGCCTACCTTAATGTTGTAAGCCATCCTGCACAAATATTGTGCCTTTCTATTTTACCAGATGGCTGCTATCATAAAAGGAGTCTTTGGTCCCTGTCACAACTTTTCATCACTGTGTACAAAATACAGCAAATATTTGCATCTTTTAGCATCAGTTACAGAGCATTTGCCATCATCTTTGGTGTGTACAGTAACATTGTATGGTAACATGATTGGACTGATGAGTATTGTTTCATGCCTGAGAAGACCTACCAGCAATTTTTCTCTATCATATCCCATTCAGATTATAAGATAAGCTTTTGCTCTAGGATAGCATCTGCTCTCCCCCCACATGTCATTCTGAAAGATGCATGTATTTTATGTGGTTCAGCTTCCCTTGAACTGGAAAAGAGGATTCATTAGAGTCACAGCAATTAAGCTGGCTGAGACACAAACAGATGTCTATACCAACTTCTATGCTATCTTGACCAGGTAAAGAGGTTTTGGCACACTGTTAATAGCATGAGCTGCTGACCATACACTGCCACTCAGCTGCAGCCATACATGCCATGGGAAGCAAAAATTGCACTACTCCAGGTGAGAGCAATTTCCCATTGTAAAAAACCATTCCCAAGTAAGCAATGTGAATACTAATCCCAAAACTAAATTAAAATGTATATCCACATGATTGCAAGTCGGATGTTTATTTTGTTCCTGTGTACAGAATTGTAGGCCAATAATGTGCCCCAGACAGCATCACGCCCACTGCTACAGCTCTGCAGAAGTAGGTGGTGTTGGTGATAATGGATGGCAGAATCACACTAAACATTGTAATCATGCTTCCAGAACTGCAGTACCTGAGAAGTGCAGTTAACACCAAGAATATCATGTCAAGAAGATGCCAGCAAATTTAACAAGTATGCAACTTCAAAACTTTACTTTTTCAAAAGCAGAATACTGAATCACCATGGAACCACTGGCAGGAACATTTAACTGCCAGAATCTTTCATTACACAGATAAAAACAGAAGTGTAGAACTAAGAGCTGTTACTAACACTGATATGCCCAATATGAGTTAGCTACTAGTATTAAGAAAACATCATTCACCTTATATAGTACCACTAGTAAGCACTAACTGAAATCCACCTGTTGATGCAGATTATTACCACATAAACTCAATCATCAGCTTGCATTTAAATAATTAAAAGCTTGTGTTTAGACTTGTTAGATGCCAGGGGTCTGAAGCAGTACTCATTAAGATGAAATTAAAACTGTCCACACCACCCAACAGAAGCCCTCCAAGTATTCCTCACAAGTCAAATTTCTAAATCTTGCAATTACTTCTCATATTCAAAAGGACAGAAAGCAGCAAGTTTAAAAGTAAAGACATCAAAGCAATTCCTTCTATGTCGTTTATGTTCTTCTAGGAGGGAGCCAAGAGAACTAGGAAGTTCCTCAGGCTGCTGCAGAGCTAACTGACCTGGCTGATGAAACTTCACCTGAAGGTCCATACATGAACAAAGGTGAGAATCTGGGAGAGATCCTTGCAAGACTGGTCATGCATCCTAAATTTCACCCATCATCGCAAACAAACATACAGAGCTTTTTACTGCTACTTCCACACAGGCAGGTGTGATTTGAGTCACTCCTCATTTAAAGTTGTTGCTCTGGGACACAGCACCAAACTCTGCAGTGACAGACATCACAGATTGGCAGTGTGTGTTAATACAGTACACAGTCATGTTTTTCTAAAAACAGTTTTGCTGAATTTTTTGGATTTTCTACAATATCGCCCTGCCATGATAGCTCAGCAGTGCTGGATGTTCTGTCAAGCACTGTCCTAAGAAGTCCCAATTCAACCATGTTGGCACACAGTATTAGCATGGTTTGTTGAGGAATTGCCATAAAGACAAACAAACAAGTTAAATATCTGCTTCTAGTCCTCCTCTTATCAATTAAGGAAGAGAACAACCTCTCTCTCTGACTAGTTACCAACCCTTGTCACCTGTTCTCAGTTCTGCACATGGAAAAAAGTCATTCAGACAATTCTGAAATGAGCAGATGTGCTCCATACTTGTCATCTTCCTGCTTCCCTCTTTAATGTTCAAGCCTAGACAGACACTTGCTCTGTATTCCCTTCTAAACTCTAAAAAGCCTAAGCAAAGGATACCAACTTCCTTCCCAGGGCTCACTGGATTCTTGTTGAAAAGTTATTTTATGCTTCTGTCTCCTTGTGTTTCTACACAGGCCTTCCTAATGAAAGTATATCATGCTCCTTTCCTAATGGTAAATGCTAAAAATACATATTTTGTTGGCTTGTCATTTCAAATTGCTTTGTCCAAAAATCAGCAGCAACAGATACTACAGTAACAAAGGGAGATGTTGTTATAGCAGGAAACAAAAATATAGCAAGAAATTCAAAGCATCTGTTCACCTTGAGAGGCCTAACCGGGACTCTGCAATAGAGGAGAGCTGTTCTGCTGTTAAGTATTTTGTAAGCAGACATTATTTTTGCTATAGCATATGAAGTACAGAAAACAGAGACAGAAGTTACAGCCAGAGGTACCACAGTTACCTTTTCCATCCAAGCCGCATGGCACAGCCCGAGCCAGGTGAGGGAAGCAGCCAGGGTGGCAGCTGTGGGTGGCTGTCCCCAGAGCCAGCCCACACAGAGGAACACGAGTGCCTTCCCCAAGCCTGACAGAGATTCTCTAGGCAGCTGAGTGGGAATGCACCTCTGGTTTGCATTGTAACATTCCATGAGACTGAGAGCAGAAATGGGCCTTAATGTCTCCACTAACAACTGATTATGAAAAACCAATCCCGTGCTGGAAGAACAGCTGTGGGGGTCTGCCACACACGAACACCAAGCTGCTGCAGAACCCAGACAGCTTGAATTTCTGAACTTTGGGGGGAAATGACAATGCGTGTTCAATACATCCACGATATGTGGGAGGCTACTCGGGAAGGCTGTACCTTCCTGCTACCTCAACCAGCGGGGAGAGGAGGGCAACATGCAGCCAGGAGTTCAGGATAATAGGGGGCTGCATCCCCTGAAACTTCGAGAGAGACCCCCTGGGAGTATGGCCAAGTGGCCTCTCTCCCTTGATTCAAATAAGGTTGCAGGACTCTCTGTCTCCTTTGTGGATCCTGGTTTTTCACAGCATGATTTTCCACGCAATATTATAGCAGAAGGTGAATATTCTAAGAATATAGTGCAGCCCAAATCCCATGAAAACAGTAATGCTGATATTTTACAACCCATGAGGCAGTACAACTACATCACAGCAACAGCAATGCCTCTCCTAGGAGGAAGAATGGAAGAGCACAGAAATTATTCCTGGCAATAAGCAAAGCTCTTTGACATCTGACTTCCCTGTTAGCACAGCATCAGGAAAAACAGATCCTTTTGCTGCTTGGAGAGCCTCCGAAAGGGATGCAGCTCCGGCCGCACCCTGAGGGTACCAGCTCCCAGCACTGAGGAAGTGAGGTCCGGAGCCACCACTTGAACTTGGAGCCATCAATGTGCCCTCATCCTCACAAAGCCAACTAAGCCCTGTAGAAGTTGAGATCCACATCGCAGCTTGAGGCTTCAGGCCACATTCTTACACATGTCACAGGGTGGCGAGGGCCAGCTGCTCCCCAAAGGGTTCAGAGCAGAATGGGCAGAGAGCTCTGGCTGAGCTGCACAAAGGCACAACTCCCAAATAGTTCAAACCAGGAGCAAAGAGTCCCATCTGAGCTTAAATGGCTCCCTCAGGGCTCTGGGCAGGATGCAGGGAGGCCCCAGGTGAGGCTCATCAGGACAATCAAGGGCTGCCAGGTGCCTGATGCAGAACCACCCCTTATCTCAGCGAGCCTCAGCTGTGCTGGAACCCTCCCATGCCCAGGGAGAAGCTGGGTGAGCTGTTTCTAAAATCCCTCGTTCTCAGTGCTGCCAAACCAGCTCCGAGTTTCATTGTTAACAAACCCATCTAGAGTAGACCATGCACTTTCCTGCCATATTTTCAGCCTGCTTAAGAGTTCACTGCCCTTTGTATTTTGGCATCCTAAACTGAACAACCTCCAAACTGAGTAGCAATAGTCTTTTGTGCGTGTCTAATGTGACTTTTAAAGCCAGTTCTTACTTCATTTGAAGTGATTCTCTCTTCCCTAAATCCCTCTGAGAGTTACAAGCGTTCTGCCTTTGAGCCATCTGAACTTACGGGTACGCGTACAGTTGTGTCCATCACCCAGCACAATTCCTCACCTTCCCAGCTCCAGGAGCACGGGCAGCAGCTTGAGGCACTTGCTGGGCTCCGAGGGGGCTCGCAGCCGGCCCAGCCCCAGCACCCACTAATTGCCCAAGGAGAAAGTAGGTTGCGAATCAAAGTGTGACAGGCACCCTCACACAGGGTGATGGGAAGGAACTGTGGCAGTAGAGAAAGCACAAGGATATAAATGTGGATAATTGGAATGATTTAATTTGCTAATGTTGCATAAGAGGCGTAATTAGTTCAGTAACAGTGAGAGCAGCAGAGGAATCAGACTAGTAATCACAAATAATTACGTGCCAATTACACATAGTAAGGGGGTTTTGTTGTTATTGAATGGTCAGAATTTGGGAACTGGACCAAATAACAGACCTCACAATCTCTGTTTCAGTCACTTTTTCTTTCCTACAGAAGCAAAGCCTCTCTACCTTTTCTGTGGTAAAAGAGAAAAAAAAACAAAACCCAAGAAAAACCAAGATGTGATGCGCATCCAAATTGAACAGTGTTCTTATCAGGAAAGATAGACTTCTAGCGTCTTTCCAAAGCTCCCTTTCCGTAGCCAAAATCTTTGTCTTGTCCACACTGTCAATACCATCTGCCAGCAGCCTCCTCAGCTCATAAGCCATCTGCCAGCCATTGACCTAGAGCTTTGCATGCTCTCACTGCCATGGTTGCCTAAGCTCCTGCATTTCCACATCTCTCACTAGCCTCCTACCCTGCTCTCACACATCCTCCCAGAAGAACTGATCCAGACAAATATTACTAAGCCAACAAGAATGGAAGGAGTTGAATACTGATTGTCTTTCCTGTGTAAAATCTGCCTTTTTAATTTTTTCTGGTTATTTCCTAGGTAAAAAAAAATAATATGGCCTTTGAGTTGTTCTGCAATAACAGATTAATACAGAAGTGAAATAATTCACTACTCAACATGGAGCATAAGTTAATTTATTTAAATAGACAATTTCTTCTTAATTACAAAACAAAAACAAAAACAAGAATATGGAGACCTATACTATATTACCATACTGCATGACACCAGTCACAGATTTATGTGACAGCCTTTAGCTGAAGGAAACTATAATTGCCTTTAGTTCTAAGTTGGACACTTTTACTTTATCTTATTGCCTTTAGATAGAGTTATAGCAAGTTTAGATAGTATTATAGCAAACTAAAAAAATACTGTATATAAAGAACAATGCCGCCGCCACCACCACCGGAGTTTGAAACTATATTTACTGAGGTAAAGTTTTGTCCAAATCTGAAATTATATATTTAGGAATACAAAAACTGGTTTTTGTGTCTTTCAAGTCTTCCCAGAAGAGAAGGACATCCCTGACAGCTACCACTTTGATTCCCACATGTCCATAACAGCACAGAATGAAATTCACTATATTCTCCTTCAATGGGAAAAGGGAAGCCTTTCAGTTGCAGATAATACATTACTACTATGAAAGTCAGTATCAAAAACCCAGATCATGATTGTTTTTCCTAATGTAGGAAAGTACCAAGTACCCCTTTCCTTAGGAACTTCTTAGATTGCAGCAGAAAGCATCACGATTCCCACAGAAACTGTTCCTTGGATCAGTTTGGAAGCAGCCCTTCTAATGCTAATATTCCTTGCCAGAGGTTTCTTGAAACTTTTAAACAAGGTTTTAACATTTAAGAGTGCATATTGCATTTACCTTTTAATGACACAACGTTTTAGGCAGCATTTAGTTTCTGTCCAGCACTGTTTGTAGCACATCAGCTCTTGAAGGTTTTGAACAAAGATGTTACAGTAATTTTTCTTAGAAATAGGAACAAACATAAGAACAATATGGCACAACTGAAGAAAACCTATTTTGCTAGCAGAAATATTAAAAAGCAATTTAGTCCCCAGTTGCTAGCCTGCACAAATTTATTATCTACTCACAAATGCTTGCTGCTGGTGTAACTTCATAGGGGTTCACGTCCCTGAATCTTCAGTACAATTAATTGGGCCAACATAACATATGATCTAGTTCTTTTGTTCATTTACCTCATTTGTGTAACTTTCTGAGAATACGTTTGTTACATGCTTCCTTGTAGTACTGCACAGATGAAGCTGCTTTTTTAACATGGGATGGGGACAGAGGAATATTGCTTCTTCCCAAACCAGTGACAAAGCAGGGGTGCAGCCCATGCTGCAGCTT
Source organism: Climacteris rufus (assembly GCA_013398175.1). Taxonomy (NCBI): domain Eukaryota; kingdom Metazoa; phylum Chordata; class Aves; order Passeriformes; family Climacteridae; genus Climacteris; species Climacteris rufus. The sequence goes on from VZRZ01003106.1 coordinate 419,236, forward strand.
CTCCCCTGTCCTGGAAAGTCATGATACAGTTAAGTGGCTTCTGGGCTGTGCACCCGAGGAGCTGCAGGGCTGGGGAGAGGCACCTCACAGGGAACAGAAACTTTTCTGCCCCTTCTAAATCTGCCTACACATTCCCACATTGCAGTGACACCATGAGGCCTTTCCTGCATTCAGGGAGCCTGAAGATTACTGCCTTTCTCCTGCAAAAGATGCCTCATTTGGGAAATTTCAGATAGATATGGACAAGTAATAAATTTAGGGAACATAATGGAAGGTTCTGGGGGTAAAACACAACTCTAAGTGCCCCGTGCCCATTTGCCAGCCTCCCAGTCCTGTGTCCTGGTACACTTAGGGCAGCAGGAAGCAATCCCCCTGTGTATACCCATCCCAAAGAGCCATCTTCCCTATATCCCCTTCTCTTCTCTACAAAGGCACATCTATGCAGCATGTCCAAAAAAAAATCTCTAACCATTTCCTCAGCAACCCTCCCTTCCCCTCAGAGCCACACAAAATCCCCTGGGCTACCTGATCTACAGCTATGCTGCATCACTTAACTGCTGCCTTAGCTAAAGATTCACTTCCCACATTTTATTAAGTAAAACAGGGAATCACTTTCACTGGGGCTTTATTTGAGCTTTATTGGAACTTATATTTGCAAGTTTCCTGGAATATACTTGCTTTAAAAAATGGCTCTGATTTTTACCTCATATTCCCCTTTCAGATGTAAAAATGTTGAATTTTTTCCCATTATTTCCTCTGGGGAGGTGCTGACATGACAGCTTGGTAGGCTTTATGCCATTCTGTTTGCAAAGCTGTTGTGATGCTTGTAATTTTTTTCTTCTGTATTTTCCTTTAGAGATTACTTGCTTTTTCTCCCTCTGATTGATACAAGGAAATACCTCTCTATCAGAACTCCCTGGGAGAACCAAGAAAGCAGAGTTAGAGGGGCAGAAACCTCATTTGCAATATTGAAGAAAACCAGAAAGTCCCTCGGCCCCTCCGTGCTCGGCAGCAGGAGCTGTGCTTCAGTTGGTTTGTGGGCTGGTTCAGCCGCTGGGAAGGGTACGAATGAATCACGACCCTGAGTTCATCACATTTTTATCCCATACCTCTCCCCTTTGTCCTGTGGCAAGTCACAAACATCTCCTCGGTCTGCAGAGAGGCTTGTGATCCTTCTGCAGAGAGTAGGTTACTTATATTTCCCCAAGGACCACAACTATGGCCCTTACGTTGCTTTCGGGTGTAGAAACGCTTCAGGCGTTCGACCCCAAGTCAGCTCCGATAATGGAACTCACATATTGAAAAGGAATGAAAAACCCAAATTATGCAAATCCACTGCACCGAGTAATTCACAATTCCCGTTTCCGTAGCCCCGTTGGCAGTTGCAGTTTTCCTGTGTGTAGGGGAGGAGGAACAGATTTAATTAGAGGAGGCTCCCATGCTGTAAGTATCTCTGTTTGTAGGAGGCAGGCAGTGAGATCAACGCATGAGGAGCTGCAGGGGGACCCACAGCATCTCACAGGCCTCAGTTTCCCACCTATAAAATAATGCTGATGTTTGACTACATAAATCAATGTCAACCTGATTTATCTGCTGCTAAGGGAGTCGTACAACAAATAGGTACTGATATATTTGATTGTTCCATAGATAGAACCAAAACAAATACCACTTGTTCTGGTTCTATCATACCATCTAATAACTGGGTTTAAGTGCCCACAAAATTTGTGTTCATCATGAAAACTACTTGAAGGGCTCTTTCATTCTGTTATAAAACATCAGTATATTCAAGTTTTTTTCATACCTCTTTTAATATGGACAATTTCTTCATTACTTCATTGTAAAAAGATTGAAGAAAAGAGTCTGTAAAGCACGTCAGAGCTTTTATTTCCATCTGCTCAATAACAAGATGCCTTGATGCCCCTTGTAGCCCACTGCCTTCACAGCAGTTCCCCCATGGGCAGCTATTCCTTCCGTGGACAAATCTCAATAGTGAACCTCCAGCAGGTCAGTGCTCTGCAGGTTGCAGTGGAAGAATCTGCCTGGGAACTTTCCTTTGCCCACCAAAACCTCCTGTGTATATTCAACATACAGCTCAAGATTCCCTATACAGAAGGGAATCTGCACCTTAATGAATTACGGACTTTTAGAGTTTTTTAATAGGCTATTAAAGCTTGCAATTTGATACACAAAAGCCTACAGGTTATTGAAGTCTACATTAGTTTTGCAAAAAGTACTAGTCATGCAGGCAGAAGGTTTTTTCAAAGTGTGTTATAACAGACATTTCTGCCCGCAGTCACCTGTGGGTCAATGTATCAGCTCCTCATTCACATTTTCCAAAATTGCTTTGGAAGCCTTCATTCACTGGGTGTTTGAACATGATAAAATACAGTGCCTTTGTGCCAAACTCCCCACGATTTCCAAAAAGGTCCAAAAATACTCCTCAAAACACTTCAGAGCACAAGGGTAACTAAAATAAGATCTAGGCTTGGTGTAATGTGAAAGGGTTGCTGGTTAGTGTCAGGGAAACTGTGTGTCACTTCAGCTTCCCCTGCTTTGTGAGAGATGCTGCTCCTGCACTAAGGACTGCAGCCCCAATGAAGGCAGGCTTCACTCCCAGCTCTGCCTTAGGCACACACTAATTCCAACAGAAGCCTTGAGCTCCCCTCTCAGTGTTTCTCCTTTAGGAAGCAGAAGCCTCTCTCCAACATCCCCTTAACTAACATCTACCTGAAGCTTTACAAGAACAAGACAGACGTATCAGGTTTTAGAGTGACAAATGTCATGCTTTTCTCTCACATGTAACAAAGGAAATGTTTATGGAGCACTTGAGCTCAGAGAAAAAAGTTGCAATCAGAACATCTAGTGTTAAACCCTAGAGTAAAGTAAATAGCTCCCTGGGAAATTTGATGCAAGCCATGTGATACAGAAGTGCAAGCAAGTGAAGGGAATGTCTCTCTTTCTGTCAAAATGCAATCAAAATTATAAAAGTGAGAAATAGCAAAACCATTTCCGATTCTGTCTGCCTGTGACTTGAAGCAGCAGGAGGCTGAGTGACACGGGAGAAATGCCACTCAGAGCCAGACCCCAGCAGCCCAGGCACAGCCCAGGATGCTCCCAAACCAGCAAGGGACACTCAGGCTCTCGAGTCAGGAGCTGGCACAGGCAGCCTGGCTTTGTCCAGCACACAGAGGCTTGCAGAGGAAAAGCACTGAGAGAAAGGAACACTAACTTGAGACCAGATTTGAAGATTTGATTCAAGTGAGAACAGTTTCCCTCTTCAGAAAAAAAGAGACAAAAGAAATGCCCTTCTGTAATTGTACTCCTTTTGTTTGAAACCCCCCCTTTTTTCTTTTTTCCTGAGAAACAAGTCTATGTGGTAACTGTCTAAACAAAGAAGTTGGAACTAAGAAAATAATGTGATGAAATCGGCCCCCTGTGAAAAAATAACCATTTTTTAATTTTAAAAACAAATTTACTACTATTCTTCATGAATAAAAAGCTAAAAAGTTAATTATGAACTTTAAATAAGAGAAATTCCCTGCTCAATAAATTTACTTTGATTTACAGCTCTCAGGTAAATCATAGGTTTTGCTTTCATGACACAATAGCTGATTAGTGCTTTTGGTGCAACTTTTCATGGAAATACAACAGTTAGTTCCCACATGTACTTCTATATGAATCTAAAATTCTCTTTCTGTGAATATTTTTCCTAGTAAAACCTACTCACCAGCATGCTCACATATAGATGAGCTGTGGGAGAATTGTAATTTCAATATCTGAATTGGGATCTACAATACACAAAGAGGGCATCCCAGATTTATTATATTCACTGTGAATAAAGTAATTTAAGGGAATAACAACTTTATGTTTATTCAAACATAACTGGACCCATTATTCTTCAAATGTCAACAATATCTTAGGAATAGTTCTCTGCTCCTTGGGGTACCATGCTCAGAAGCTCTCATTTAAATTCTGACTAAAAGCAAGGGTGATATATGACATCAATCACCTGCTAGGGCCACAGTCAGCATGACAAAGTTGAACTGGGCATGGAGAGATTTTATCAACAAATTGTCACACAACATTTAACAAATATTCTATTGAGGCCTCTACACGCCCAACATTGACCTGTTAAAACCAATTTTTTGTATCTTTTTTACCCTATTCCACTTTTCCTGCACTGTTTCAGACAAGATCCTGTAATTGTAGTTTTCTATCCAAAGGAAAATCCTACCCTTGTAGGGTTAAACTAAAAAGTAGGTTAAACAAAACTCACCTTCACCTCTTTGCCTGGGCTTTTTGTGTTCTTTCCACCTTCCTACTTAAGTCTCACTTTTAGTAAGTAAACAGTATCTTCTTCTCTTTGCCTTGAACTGGCAGTCTTCCCCAGACTTTTGAGTGTCTACTTTTCTGTTTTACTCATTAGACAGCTTCCATACAGATGTGACTTTTCCCTGGAAAGTAATAGAGAGCAATTCCCACCACAATCCCTCTCCTTCAGCTGTACTGACCTTTTGTCCTACAAGGCCAAAAGAAGTAGTGGGAGTGATCAGGGTCTTAATCTGCATCCAACTAAATGCTCATCTAACTTTTCTTCAAAGAAGTTATTCACCAAAAGACACAAAGCAACATCTTGAGTAGCTTTGAAAAATAGAGAAAAAAAAAATTTCCCTGAGGAGCAGCAAGTGAGGAAGCTTCTGGAAGTCAGTGCATCCACAAAGGGCAGTAAGTGAAAAAGGTTTGCAAGAAAAACAAACAGCTAAAAATCAAAAACATTTGAAAAGGAAAGACTTTTGATATGTTTGTTGCCCATGTCTCCACCCATCTCAAAATCTTTAATCATTAATATAATGAAAATCTCTGCTGTTTCAAAAAACTGACTACTCAAGTTGGCCAAAAGGGAGAAGTCAATATGAGCAGACGGTAAAATCTGTAGGTGCCCTAGGAAAGACAGATTACCAAGAATTTATTATATGGTAATTTTGTTTTTCTGAGTCACAGCAATGAATCTACATTTTTAGATTGAGCACTCATGTATGTCTTATGCTTAGAATATGTCAGGTTGGAACACCCAAAATATATAAATTAAAAGCCATAAAGTGACATTGCTGATTTAAGAACCTGAGGGCCAAAACTGTGCTGTCATAAAAAAAACCCTACCACTACTTACTCTCTTCAAATGTGAAATTGAGATAGACAGACATATATCTTGTCATTTAATGTAAACTTTTCTTGAATCAGCTGTAATAAACAACTAGAGAAATATACAAGGGATTTAAAAATGTGTGTGAAATACAAGGCTGCAAGAAAGAAAAAGAGAATATCATAAAGGCTGAGTAAAAGAAAAATTCCAAAAAAGATGGCAGTGGTCACTGGGTCTCAACCGTTAGCCAGCACTCTACCCAGACTGATAAGCTCATGCAGGAGCTTGTAGGGGATTGTTGCTTTTATTTATCAGTGGTCAGACTCCCAACCACTTCAAGGGGAGGATTTGTCTCTTGGCAGCAGTTTTATTTCTCTCATTAGCCTGCTAGTGCAAGAAGAGTCCAATCAAATGCAAATATACAGATATATCCAAAACAGATGCTCTCAAGGCTCTCCATTAATCAAAAAATTCACTGCTACTTTTAAAAGATTCATCATTGTTTTCAGAGCTGAACAAATAATTCATGAGTAACTTACTCACTAAATTCAGCCTACTTTGGTTCAAAGATTATCAATGTGAAGATCATGATTTCCTCAAATGTATTCATGTTTGAAGGCGATGAATATGTTAGCACATAGTTTGCTCTGTGGATCCTGATAATCCAACTGTAAACTGTATTCTTTGCTGTGATTTGTCAAAGTAATCAGATGGCACTTAGTGTTTGATCAGTGAGTGTGAAGGTACTGCCAAACAACCAAGATCATTCCCATGTTTGTGTCCATAACACTGTAACACTCAATCTGAGAACTCAGAAGCTGGAACACGAAGAGTAAAAATGGCATCAAAATGGAAAACAAATTTATTTTAAAACAGATACACTTTACAGAGAAGCAGAGTGTATGGCTCAGAAAGAAAAGTTACATGCAAATTTCAGACACCTTGTTTGCTCTCCAAATTTAGTTTGGATAGGTATTGAAGACAGTATGTGTAACACCACTTATCTCCAAATTAGAAAGCTCAGAAGTACAAAAGGAGTCTCCAGTTGTGTCTGGCTATGCAAATCTTGAGCTTAATTATGCTGTATTTCTACAACAAACTTTAATACCTTTGCCAGATCTAGTCTTTTATCAGTTTAATCGAACACATTTTAATTCAGGTGATACAGCTCCTGTGAAGAAGCTATAATCTAGAGACCAAAGAGCAAAGAACTATTCTTATAGCTCTTAAAGAAAGGATATAGCAATAGCTGTGTAAAATCCCTAACAAAAACTATAGGCACAGAACTACCCCTTTTATTATACACTTCCAAGTCTTTAAATAGAAAAAAGAACAGATGCCAAAGCAGAGCCATATGTTTTAATTGTAGCTGTATACAAGCATGATTTTATTTTTTCTGACAGAAAATCTATAACTTGAGTGGGAACTTACTGAGTGGAATCCTCAATGCCATATTTCTGGCTAAAGAAATAAACTCCCTATAGAATATGTCAAAGCCTGAACTGAGAGATTGAGACATTTTGATAACAATTCAATACTTGTCTCAAAACATCCAATTGCTTTGAAGTAATTGGTGGGAGGAGACAAACTGCTAATATTGGATTTATTTGGCAGAGTTTGTGTCTTACACTGAAAACAACGACTAGCTCCCCTTGAAGTTGTTGGCAGGTAGCATGCATTTAAATCAATGGTTGGAGTCCAAACTAGCCCACTATTGCAACAGCCCAATATGCTTCTCACTACTTAAAAAAACACGTCTTTTCTGAGTGTAGATGATGGGAAAGAAGATGGTAAATCAGATCTCAAATGTCCCAGCAAGTTCCAGTTCTGGATTAAAAAAAAAAAAAAAACCAACAATTCTGTAAACTCTTACTAGATCAAGCACAAAGGTGGAATGAACACACTGATGCCTACAGTCATCAAACATCACTGCAGTGCCAAGGGCTGTAGTGACCTCCCTGCTGCATCCTGCACCTCTGAACTTAGAGTCTGCTTCTTTAAATGTGAGCACTCCTCGTGCAATTGGTAACTGAGACCAGAGGTTGCTCATCTCTTCCAGGTTTGATAGCCCCTCTTAGCTGTGGATCCCTGACCTAGAGCCAGGAGTCTCCTAGAAGCTGGAACATGGCAGGAAAATGCTGGTTTCATGGGGAAAATAGCCACAAATTAAACACAGAAAAATTCATTCAGAAAATATTTTCAGAAGATTAAGGGTATGGAGGCACAAATAAGAAGGTAAAGCCTGATGCATGAACTGGGAGCAAATACCACTGCACCAGCTGTGTTTATTTGAAACTGCAAGAAATGAGCAGGCTGTGTATTGAAAAGTCAATCTGACAGATTAACAAATTCAGCATGGATTTGTCCAGAGTTAAATCTGTCACTGGTCCAGTGGTGCTAAATTGCTTTTAGGAGTTCATAGCTTTTTTGAAACTGGGACAACTTGACATGGAAAAGTGAATGTGTTGACATGGAAAAGTGAATGTGTTAACCTGGAGTAAGGGATTAGAACAAATTGTTTTAGTGAAGTGTCATTTATACAAAGATCTGATTAAAAAGAAAGGGAAAGAAAAACCTGAATGAGAAGAACACAACAGAAGAAAACTTCCAATATGATTCAGTAACTCTTCCAATGTAATGCTGGGTTAAAAACAACCTGTATAAATCAGGACCTTGCTGAGAACTACCAACATCCATATTATTGAAGACTAATTGAAGACCATTTTTTAAAAAGGAGAGTTTTTCCTACTGATTTATTAAAAGGCATCCATGGTATAGTGGTATTAGAACTCTGTCAGCTCCATCAATTTCTCCATCAATTTCAAATACACTGCATCTGATCTCAGATACTTGGACAACACAACTAATGACAGGCTGCAAGTCAGAATTGTTGCCAAGGAGGGAATCCAATGAATTATGAAACATCCAGGAGGTCAGGGCTCACAAACAGCATCAATTTATGGTAAAACCTGTGAGAGAGGTAACTGGAGGTTATCGAAGGTGCAGGAAGGTGAGCTGTTTATTTAAAGAAAGCAAATGGTGTTTTCTGCTTTTGCTATTGATCATTCTCAAACTGTTCAAATTAATGTAATGACTGGAGGGTCTCTGACCTGGAAGAACAAGGGAAATTCTCTGTCACCATGAGCAATTACCCAAGCATACAGACAATAACTAGAGATAGGCACATGCAGCAAGATAGAAACCGGGTTTTATAAGCCTTGTACAACTGACAGCAAGAATCAGAGGTTACTAAACAGGGGAAAACAGTCTCAGGGATCATCCAGGAGCTGCTATCTGCTATTACACAGTGCTCAGCAGGACACCTTGTCTTCAGGTGATTTCAAAACATTGGTGGTAATGCTTTCTCTCTGGGCTAGCAGAGTTTTTCAGCAAAAGGGCAGCTAGAGACATGGCACTCAACATTTCACATTATGAGCCAGAAATAAAAACATGAAATTAAGTCATTCCAACTGAGACTTGTACTAACATGGCTGGAGAAATGAGCATTCCCTGCCTGGCCAGGGCAACCCTGGGTGAGGTCACTGCAAGGAATTAGCTCCCTCGAGCGAGTACCTGAAATCTTTTCAGTAGAACAAGAAGTGCATTTTGGAAAGGGAAATACTGAAACTGCTGCTTATTCAGATCCAGAACACAGGTAAAATCAAGCAGATATCCAGCAGGTTATGGCACTGAGAATTTTTCTATTTCAGCTTCTGTGCTTTCTGTGCTGCAACACAGGTTTTAAGTGTTAGTGACAAAAGCACAATATCCATGGCAGGGTGTCCTTTTCTTGAAACTGCACATTGGCTACAAAGATAAAAGTCATCCAGACCTTCACATGCTCCAAGTCTGCAGTATCACAGCAGCCCATCTCACTGTGGTGTCAGGCCATGCCCTCTTAAGAGGAATGTGATAAGGGGTGCTTTGGGAGGCAAAAGTTAGAGGAAGAGAGACAATCAACCATTTGTTTCACTCTTCTGTCCCTCTCACAAGCCCAGAACTGAGGACTCTAGGCAGTAGGAGGAAGTGGAGGGTCCTGTTACAAACCAGAGGCTGCCTGGAGCATCCCTCCCACTCAGAACATGTAGAGGTTTGGCTCTGGTCAGCCCTGTTGGACTGCAGTGCCCTTTCTTCCCTCTCCTGCTGCAGCACAGACCGTCCCCTCCCTGCCCTCGGGGAGATTTGCTCTGTAACCCAGTTATACTGGAGCATGGCAAGTGAGACCCTAGAGCCTTTCATATGGGGAGAGAATCATGGAATCATTTAAGTTGGGAAAAAGCCTTTAAGATCATCGAATCCAACCATTAACCCAGCACTGTCAAGCCCACTACTAAACCATGTCCCTAAGTGTCACATTTACATATCTCTTAAATACCTCCAGGATGGGGGCTCCACCACCTGCTTGGGCAACCTGTTCCAATGGCCAGATAGCCATTGCTAGGCAGAGCAGAAGCACCACCTGAGGAAGCTGCTTCCCCCTGGGGCAGTGTGAACTCAGCAGCAGCACCCAGTCCAGCACCCAGGTCACACGACAGGGTGACAGACATGGGACAAGGACCCCAGACCAGAGTCCTGCACGCTTTGTTGCTGTTTCCTTTGCTGTGGACCCTTCCAGCCACAGCTGGGCTACAGCCCTTCCTCTAACAGCAGCCCCTCATCCTGCTGCCGGTGCTGGAGAGACTGAGCAAGCAGGATGCCAGCAAGCTTCACAATTATGTTCCCTCTGTGAAAGACACCTGCTGCAATTCCTTTGTCGTAGTGTGGCTGTGATGTGAAAAGGAAATTGGGTTTTATTACAAAATTGAACTTTATGAAAACACACCCTCCCCCTGCTATCAAATGCATTTCTACAAACAGAAAATCTAACTCTGCAGTAGGGGTTTTTTTCTTTTTCTGGATCTGAATAGTACAGAGGACACTGTGATATAAATGGAAACATTACAATCATATAACAGACAAAGCAGTGCTAGCCTGTATCACTAGATCACTATGGTCTCCTTCATGAAAAGCAAAAGACTGATTGACTATAAAAGAAAATATTAAATAGCTGTAGTTTACCTATAAAGCCTTTAAAGCGCAGATGGCCATTATCTGGGGGATATTGATGCAGGGAGATAACATGGGTCATGCACTATTAAAAAATAATAAGACAAGGACCACATCTGACACTGTTGAGCAAGAAATATTTGCTCTTTCAAGGGGTGACCAGACCAAGACTGTAGTTCTGTTCTCAGAGCTGATATCATTATTTAAAAGCACCTGTACCCTCAGTGTAATGCACCCTTTGCTGCTTTATGCTAGACAAAGCAGCTGGGCATTCTTCTTATCACCTCAAGAGATGGTCTTTAATTTTTGTTCAGAAATTATTTTTAAGTAGTTTCAGGAAAGTGCTTGTTATGCTTCTGTAAAGGTATCTGTAAGGACATCAAAGGCTGCGAGGCCCGAGCAGTGACGCACCTCCCCTCACGGCCACACAAAGCTCAGTGGGGTGGGGCTGAGGTTACACCAGCATCCCAGAGCTCTGATCCTCATTGTAACCAGACCATTTGAAATTTAAAAAGTGAGCTCTAAAGCTCACAAGAGTAGATGTCTTCAAATCATTTTCTCTTTTTCCTTCTCTTTCATTCTTTCTTTTTAAAAATGTTGCCACTAGTTCAGTGTTAGGAAGAGGTTCCAAGCCAGACCAGTGCCAAGGAGGAAGCAAGCTCATGGAAAAGCAGACTATGTGGCTGGCAGTACTTCTTGGTCTGAACTCAACTTTGAGAGATTTTTGATAAGTCTGTTGAAACAGTTTTTAGGAACCAATTTAATTTTCATCAAAGGTATCCTCTCTCTTTGCCAGAAAATGATGCTTTAAAGCAGGATCAGCTTCATCTGTACAGCTGTCAGTTTTCACAGGAATCATAGAAAAATGCATTACTTGAATCCCTATTTCAGAGATTCCTGCAATGTCTTATGGAGTCCGAGGTGGTGTGGGTATTGAAGGCCTTTATTCCTCTCAGGAAGGGAAAACAGAGAGATTTCCTTCTCCCTGACCAGCTTTGTGTGAAAACAAGCCAATTTTGCTTTTTCACCAATACATTCACAAAGTCCTAAACCTGACAGTCCTAAACCAACAGTACAAAGGTAATTCTTTTGTATTTGTGAGAGGGTTAAATTCTGTTCCCCCTTCCCTTTTCAGCAAGCTTTGTCTTAAAGGGAATGAAGAGTTGGTAATATTATGCCTTCCCCATGTCAGCATAAAATCCTCATGAGTACCCTAAATGCTGCAGCACTATTTCACTCAAACACAAAAAAGAGGGTATCCAATTCTGATTTTATCATAAGACACACAGTATTTGAAATCTTTGATTCACAGGGAACTTAGTTCTCTTTCATTTGTAAATTCTAGTCATTTTGTCCACAGAGAAAAGAATGGAAATACAATCCCAGGACACCCTACAGACACAAATACCAGGAAGCAAATGAAAATAATTTGCAACATATAAAAATCATTATGTTTCAAAGAATAATAACAACTTAGATAATGCTGCTCCAGAAATAGTAATTTTGTAATTGCAAGATCTACCCCTAGATATGCTATGCTAGGACTTAAACACCCATGTTAGTTTCCAAGAAGCATTTTAGAAAATGCAATTTCATCCCTATGCCACATAAGGAGCTCCAATCAATACGTTTTCTTCCATGTAATGTCTATTAAGTGCATCCCTTGGTGACAGAACAACATACAATTGGGGACAGTTAGGGAAAAAAATCCACAGTTTCTAGTCAGCATCTGTGTATCACTCAAACTCCTCTCTCTTCATGTCTGCAACCTATCACAGGAGTGATTTGTGCTTGGGTGTGCATTCCAAGGGGTCTGGTGCAGGAAAATGTCATCACATATGTTTATGGTGCATTACTGTGGCCAGCCATGAGCCTCTAAGACTACCCAAGGGAAACAGCTGGCTTCTGCTGCTTACCAGCACCATTTGCATGGTAAAGACCCTGTATTAATCACCAACAATATAGCTGCATAACCCAAATTAACCCTAAAAATAACTTCCAATACAGAGATGTGAAACACTTGGTTCATGCGTGTTTTCATTTCACGAGAGCCTTGTTACACCAATTACTCTTGTTGGGTTGGCAAAAGTTAGATTTGATGAGTGCCAAATTCTGCACACAGATGTATGTGCCTGGCTACTGCTGAAATAAAAATCAGAGGCTTTGACTTCCACTTTTCTTTTTATCCCTCTGGTCTGGAAGACAGTCTATCAATCATAGACAAATTGAATATGATGCACACCCACATGCACGCCCAAATGGCTTTATGCACACAAAAGGAAACAGGGCCATTTGCATTTAGAAGTGCTTTTATGAGGTATGCATTTAGTAACTATGTTTACAGCTGGGGTCTGGGAGTTGATTTCAGGAATGGCATCCAGAGAATTGAATACAGCACTGGCAACTGAATAAATGATTGCAGCAGCAGCCTGATCCTCATCCTGAAAGTGGGTGGGATCCCTTTTTTTTGGCAAGTATACCATGTCACAGGGACTGGATAGTGCTGTTCTCCTTTCTACCCTTCTCCATGCTCTTTCCTCTCTTCCCATTTTACCTCCTGTAACATATTCAAGGCTCTAGGCAAAATGGCACAGAAAAGGAATGAGACAAACAGAAAAAAAAACCACCCTTCTGAGTGAGCCTTCTCTTTGTTCATGTGGGTTTTTTTCCCCATGTTGGAGTTAGTTGAAGAGAGAAACTGTTCAGCATTCAGCTGTGGGCTTTATCCAAACCTCCACCTTTGGATGTCTTTTCACCCTTCTTTTCTGCCCTGATGCCCACAGTTAGGCCAGTCTGAAATTAATTTACAGCATGTGCAGATGCTCTTTCGTGAGGCCTCTTTGAGGGTCAGAGATAAGAAGTACCAGTGTCTATTTAGATGCCTGCAAGCCCATCTTCCTGAGAGATGCCCCTGAACCAGTGGGTGTGTTGTGGTGGTTCTCAGCTCACACAGAGCTGTGCTGAGCACTTAGAGCACAGAGCATTTTGCTACAGCAGAACCATGGTTAAAGCACAAGGCCTCATGCTTGAAATGGCAACAGCAGCTGCTGCTTAACTGTTGAATAAACTTTTAAGAATTTAGTCTGTAGCCAAAAGCACTTCACAATTCCACTGTATTTCAGCACCTGAAGAAGTGATGTATCACCTTGGAGTCTGACCCCACATTCCACATTTTTCTTGCCACCCCTATGAACTGGAACCAAAGTTCTGGAAAGTGAGGAGAGCATGGGACTGCACAACCAGACATGAGCTCCTGCTCCAAAATACAGCTCCTTCTTCATAAAGATGAGCCTGTAATTCTGCCCTTAACAGTCTGTGTGGCTGAGGGGGATGACATGCTTTGTAGGCCAACTTAGCAGGTTAAGTACAAATTTGAGAGAGTCTGAGATGTAATGATACAAAATTCTGTTCAGAACTGTAACTGGAATGCTCCCAGTCCACCTCTTCCCCAGCATTATTAGGCAGTAAGAGGGTAAGCAGAAGATACAGAAAATAGGTGTGCTGCTCACCTTGTTTAATTTTACCGTCTTACATGAATAAAAAAAAAAATTAATATTTTATAACCTTCACTTTCATCATAAATAATTTTGTGACAGTTCAGCATTCCTGTAGATTATTTACAGCTTTTTGGTTGATGTGTGCTCCAAAAACATTTTGAAAAAAATAATGCTTTTTGGATATTGCCACAGTAGCATGAGTACACCTTTCAGATGTTTCCTATATTCAAGGACACTCCAGGCTGAGGGTCCACAAACTCTCCCTTTTCATGGAGCTGTTCTTTAATAAAACACCAACACTCTTGCTCCAAAAATGCCAAATATAGTTGAGAGAACTCCTTGATAACATGGTTTTGCTAAAAACTATTTATATTCATAGATTCCTGACAGTTCACTTCATTTTGATACAGTTTCTGCATTTAGCCTTCCGATTCTAATTTTTTTAAACCTTGCTTTTGGTTTAAGATTTGGAAAAGAAACTAAAGCTCTAATCAGGGAAAAAGATATATAGCTACATAAATGACTTATTCTGTGAGCACAATTACTTGTAAATAGCCATGAATCTTTTTTTAAAGCAAGACAAAACATAAAATAGTCTGCTTAACTGTAAATTTAAACCTATTTCACTTTCAGGCTTCACCGCTTCCAGTGTGAATCAGCCCATTATCTTTAAGTATGAAATTAGAAAAAAAGATTTGCTGTTTGTGTACACCCAAAGATTAACATTTCCCTGAGATTAACAGTGTGTTTCTTGAAGATGAAAAGCACATAACACCAAGAAACACAGTTTAATACTCCTTCTCAGGAGCAATTTTGTTTTTATAGCAAATGCAGTTTGAGATTAAGAATATGCTTTAAAACCAACTAGTGAAAAAGTGATATGAACTAAACCAATGAAGCTTCGTGGTGAAAGCAAAACAAATTACTACATGGCCCAAAAGTTAAAGACATAAAATTTGCAGTTTCCAGTACATTTCTTTGCATCTTTTTGTGGTATGCAAAATAATGCATAAAAATTCAGGATTAAGCATATTTAAATGTCACTTGAATCAGAATTAGAATAATTGTTAGAATGTTAAAATAAGGCATCTGTTTGGAGTAGTCTCTGCTCTATAATTGCCTGGTCAATATATTTAATTTTGCAGAGGAATATCTAGCCAGAGGAAAATCAGAATACATCATTGTTCCTTCCTTCATGTTGCCCAAGCCTTCAGTCTTTCCAGGAATAGTAAAAATATGAAAATACTAACAACATGTGATTTCTCTGCTAAGTTTGCTTTGGGCTAATTCTCATCACTATAAGACACAAGGACAGAGCAAGCTACTGCATTTATTTCCCAGAGATTTACATACAAGACAAAAGTAAAATACACTGTTTACTTACTCTTTACTTATTTCCTCCAATGTGCTTGATTTTTCTTTCTTATTGAGCTCTCTCTTTTCATTCTAGCCCCCAATGGGCCCTGCACTAACACATAAATACCAATTCAAATATAACACACAAATACCAACTCAAACATAAGCCATAAATACCAACTCGAACTTATTACATATAAATACCAACGCAAATATATTACTGTGGGCAGAAATACAGGCTGCTGAGAGTGGCTGATCCCACAAAGAACTGAGGCAGCTTTGGTAAAAGCTAGAGAGTTTCCTCATCCATTGGCAGTGGAGATGCCCTGTGCCTCAGTGCTTGTACCCTTGCATTCCTCTCCTGCTGAAGTCTGGAAAGGTTTCTGGCAAAGCACTTGGCTCTGTTGGTCTCAAATCCTTTAAGAGTGGTAAGGTCAGAAAGACACCACACAAGGCCACCATTATTTATTATTTCTGCTGAACTCCCTGAATCTCACACACTTCTTGTCAGAGCACAGCTATGCTGGCAGTAGAATGGCCTGACTGATGGTGCTGGGCTGCAATCAGAAGCACTAAATTCAGAATGAATTCTGGCACCTCTGCCTGCAGATGTTCTTTTGCCATGTCAGGACCAAGGCAAGCTGGGCAGAGGTCAGGCAAGGAAGGAAGAGCCAAGTGCCATTATAGGTGCTTCCTCATCATTCCAAGGACATCTCAAACTGGCCAGGCACTGGCCAAATCAGAATTTCTAGGCAAAGAGACTGGGGGGAAATGGGGAGTTTCCTTGGAAGGCTTGTCCGGGATGAAGTCATCTACACTGTGCGCTGCATGCTGGATGGGAGATTGAGACACAAAGAGAGTCTGGGGGGTGTGGGGAGGGTGTAGGGTTTGGAATTTCAAAAATTCATTCCCTGAAATTTTTGTAGTCAAGTCCTTTATTTAATAGCAACCTAAATCTTCATAGAGAGTTCTCCAGACTGGGAGGCAAAATTGGAAACACAGGTTGTTTGTAGTTGAAAGTACAGTTCATAAAACTTGTACAATTTGATCAGTGTCTGCAATGCTGGATAAACCCCTAGTTCCTACTTAACATGTAGAATCCAAGGTCTGTGCATAATTTCTGCATATCAAGCAGCCCATGGTGCTTGAAGTTGCATATATGTGCAGCAAAAATAATGGCTATCTGCCAAAGATTTTCTAAACTGCATGAGCAGGTTCACACAGAGAACATCAGCCTGCCTGACACCATCCAGAAAACCCCAGGAAGGGGGTTTGTAGCTCCAGAGTCTAGCTGTGTTGCCACAAATATTCATCTGTTGTTTCTATGTTATTTTGCTCTTCCTCTTTGTTATTGAAATTGCAAAACAGACTTATACCCACTCCAGACAGTGGAAATCTGTCTGGAGAATTTTAGCAAGGTGTCTGGAAAAGGCATACAAGTAAAACAGGATATGTTACACTCAGATTGAAATTCTAAGAAAGTTGTTCTTAAAAGGATACAACTTTGTAATTCTTCAGAGCAATTCTCGGATACTGTAGACGCAACCACCTATGGACACCTCACTAAAACCAAATCCAAAGCCTGCAGTTGCAACAACTCCACTTTCCATTATCACTGAAGAATTGACTCCTTTAGTTGTGTTATTTAGCAGCAAAATAATGAATCCAAACCACAACAAATAACTGGGGAAAGGCTATTTGACCTTTAACATGAATAAACTCATAAATCAAGAGAGGGAATAAACAAGGAGGTTTTATTTAGTGTGGTATAGCAGAAGATAACTCTATTTTGATTTATTTGCTATGCTTTGCAGCATCCTTTTTCTGCTAACACCACTCTTGGCAGATGACTTAGCTGAAGTATTTAGAGAATTAGTTGGCACCAAAAATAAGCTTGATAGTGTAGTTCAACAAGATGAAAGAGTTCACTGCGAGACATTCCACAGGCTGCCCCAAGGACCAAACATCCAGTGAGCAATGGTGGAAACAACAGTCTCTTGGAAAAAAAAGTCAATATAGAAAGGAGATGTGAAAGCAAGGGAGCTGTCTATTCGAGAGTATGGAGTCCCTGGAAGGAATGACTAGGGAATGACAAAACAAGAGGCAGATAAGAGATTACAGACAGATGCATCACATATGGGTTTAAACTCTGCTGGAGTAGACTACCTGAACCTGGATTTCTAGACAAATGATCATTTCATTATTTCATTGCTTTGTTTCACTGCCAGACAGCCAGAGCAGCTGGAGAACAAGTGCCTGAGCAGTACTTGTGGGCAACCACTGCAAAGCAAAGCAGTTTACACATACACACTCCTCCAGATGCAGAAAGCAGATCCAAGAAACACACACTCCTCCAGAAACAGAAAGAAAACAAATACACATGCCACTTCTCAGAGATGGAGTACCTCACAGCAGCACTTGCAACTGAATACTCTGGAAGATGAATATTAGGCTTTCAGAATACATTGCAGTAAAAATAGGAAACAGGGAAAGAATAGGAAAGAGAAACATGAACTTTCTCACAACGGGTCAAAGGTTAGATCTCAGAGTGACAATCTTCTCAAGTGAGACTTCAAAAGTCAATAGCTGGGGTGTAGTAGGAGTACAGGAAAACTGCAGGTACTAAGGGATGAACAGACTCTCTCTGACCTGATCTTCTAAGCAAATGACCACTGAATTAAATCTTCATAGAGGCTGCAAATGAAGGGAGCCTTAGTCTCCTCACTAGACAGACAACTTCAAGGGAGAATATGAACCTTTCTCTACTACAGCAAATAAATTATTAAATCTGTTGTAAAGACTGCTCAATTAAGTAAGAATGTTGCAGTTTAGCATGACACAGAGAAATGTATGTCCAAATACAAGGAAAACCATGCTTATTTCTGGATAAAGCAGTATTGCTAAATACTGTAATGATTAAAACTCAAGAACCTAGAAAAATGTCATTTGTGCCAGTACTTCTCCAGATGCCAACTTCTTTTTAACAGCACTAAACTATTCCTAGAATGATCACTTTCACTTCCTAGAAAAAGCAGGAATTAACTCAGAAGTTAGTTAGGATTTTTATTTGGAATCAAATAAAAATTTGACCAGTTTCCTGCCTTGACTACAGAGTGCAGGCCCCAGTAGCAGGTATGATTAGGCTCTTGTTCCTTATGTATAGATAATACAGGTAAAATACTTCACTGTGAGACTATCCCACTCCTTATATAATGCTCCAGTGGGAAAAAAGGGCCAAAGATGAAGAGAATATAATCTTCCCAGGAGAGAGAATTGATTAATCCCTAAATGAGAAACCTATTACAAAGAGATTGAGGAAGCTCCCCTACAGAACTAGAGGTTGAAAATAATTCTTTGGAAATACTGCAATCCTCACAAACAGCACTTTATCTTGAAATTTCTGGAATTTATTTGGAAGTGGAATTTCAAGCAGAATCACAGGTGGATTTGACAAGCCACTGTGAGACTCACTGATAGTGTCACACCTTGTTTTTCCAGGGTTATTGCTCAGAAAATCTGAAATCTTGGTAACTGTGTTGATAACTTTTGTGTCTTTTCAGACAAGTCCTTTTTAAGCTGAAATTTATCTTACCCTTTGCTTCTTAATGCTGACAAACAGACATTTCATTTGCAATATCCACATTCATAGGGAGTGAGACACTTCCTAATGCAGATCAGTGAGCAGAAGGCCTTATTTAGAGCCACAGCATCTCTGTGTGAGATGGATGGGACCTCTCCACAGTGAGCAAATGAGTGTCAAGAGCAGACGTGTCACTAACCAGTTACTATGACTTACCACATGAAAATAAATGTTTAAATGCTGTGAAGTGATAAAATGTCAAAAAGGGAGGCAGAATGAATGGCCTAAAATGGAGGGCTCATTTGAGTGATCCAGTCCCAGAAAGTTCAGTCATGCTGTCCTGACAACACAAAATCCCTGCTAGTTTCTCCCATTGATCATATCCTTTTTGTACTTGCCAACAGAAATGTATATTTAGTAACTCTCTGAAAGATTTACATCTATTACATTGACACAGAATACAAATGAGGCATTTTAAGTGGCATTTTATGGTTATGTTGTAAAACAAATTGCCACATCTGTTTGAATTCCTGTTTTACCATATCCATCCTTCAATCTTCTTCAACTTGTCTTTACTCTGAGGTTCTTCTCTTCCCCAAGCCTGTTTTATACCATCCAGAAACTCATGTCTATTTTTCAACTTTCTTCTGTGGAATAAGGCCACAGCAGCTTTGTCACTTGCCATACATTCCATTAAGTTGAGATATTGTTCCTGTAGCCTAACAGAGGAACAGTGCAGACACAGTTTTTTTCACATAATGCCAGATTAATCAATCATTTTTAAATACCAACAGGCATAAAGTATAAAAGTACTCGAAATCCAGTGTATATAAAGTACCTTCTTAGAAGGTATAATTAATCATACACCTTTGCCATGGTATAACTAATACTAATTTTGCCCCTGCACTTCAACAGCTTATCTCTTCACACGCCTTGGTCTATGCACATTGCTAAGATGTGTAGGCTGCTAAAATTCTTCATCCTCCCCCATTCAAAAAAGACAAAAAATAGCCAAGTGAGAAACTGTTAAAGCATCTGCCTATATTTCTTCTTCATTAAACATAGAAATCACCAAGCATTGCATTGCTCATTTAATACTCTCCATACAAACATAATGGAAAGCAATTTAACTGAGCAGGGCATAGTCAGCAATTATTCAAATGCATGATGGACAATGCTTTCAGGCACATGGTGGGATTCTTGGGATGTCCTGAGCAGGGCCAGAAGTTGGACTCAATGATCCTGATGGGTTCCTTCCAATTCAGCACATTCTATGATATTAGGCACTCTGTCCTGCTCCTCCAATGCTGAATGTAGATTTTCTCCAGACGGTTGGTGATTTCCCAGCTTGCTGCAGGACATAGATGTGCAAATTGACGTTTGTTTCATCACTATTGATCCTAAAAGAATTTTTAACTTTTGAAAGTTTGGCCTATTGATACCGTCTTGTAACATAACACACTGTACAGGATGACCTAAGCTG
The DNA here is from genome assembly GCA_013398175.1 of Climacteris rufus. Lineage (NCBI taxonomy): Eukaryota > Metazoa > Chordata > Aves > Passeriformes > Climacteridae > Climacteris > Climacteris rufus. The sequence goes on from VZRZ01003106.1 coordinate 439,341, forward strand.
AACAGTGACCCAGTAATGCTGCTAAGATCATATAGTAGTTAGAAATGACACTAAAAGACCTGGTAGAACTCTAAAACTAAACATCTGAGAGAATTAACAGTACACTGAGCAGGCATTGCCCAAGAATCAATTCCCCAGCAATTTCCACTCTCTCTCCTCTGACTTCGCCCTCCTTCCCGTCTCTGCCCTTCTCTTCTCTTTCCAAGTTCAATTCTCCAGTTAGACCTGACGTGCAGCTGGGTGGAAAGCAGAAGGTGTAAGCACCAGTACAGCCCAGAGGGGCAGATCAGGAGCAGGGCTTTGTGCCTCCCTGTGATATCTGTTCTCCGCTGTGCACTGCTGGTCCCAGCTCCCCGCTCCTGTGACTAATGCTCCGAGCATTAACGCGTGGGCACAGCACCCATAAACAGAGCAACAACCAGAAACAACCCCTCAGCAGCACTATCCAGGACATTAATGGATGCCACCAGCATACTCACCACCAGCTTCTCCTTTATCTCTCTAGAGGACCAATAAGAAAAGTCTAATATTTTGTTTTTCAGTACATACATGTCACCAATTTCATCTGATTCCTCTTCGCCTACAACTTTGCATTCAGTAACAAACACTTTCCCTGGCCTGTGAACACAGCTAGAGATCTCAAGCTGTCTGAACAATATGTCCATCTTGTTATGTCCCAAAGAAGAATTTATTAATAACTACTAATAATATGAATATTAATAATTCCAAAGATCATCTATTTCAGTGACATAGATGCCATCTTCCTCATCTGAACTGTGAACCTGAACTCCTTCCTTCTTTCACCAGAACCTTAGTGAACAGCAGCTTTCCATCAGACTGTGTCTGGGAAACTCCCTGCACCCACACTGATTTCCTAATGGCCTTAGTCAACATAAACAAGAATATATTATAAACTAAAATACATTGAAAAAAAAACAACAACAAACCAGATGCCATTTAAAACACACAAATGCAAGTTGTTATACATAACCAGCCTCTCAAAAGTGTTAGGTTTTTTTTTCAGCAATCTAAAGATTAGTTTTAACCAAGAAAAACAACTGTCTACTGACATAGGTCACATTTTTGAGCAAGCCACTCACTACCATAGATTCACTTCATGCAGAAAGGAACCCTGAGGTACTCTTAGATCCAAGCATTCCTGGATCTTCCCTCACCTCCTGCAAACACCTTTCAGCCCTTTCAGTGAAATCTGTCGGTGTCATTTATGTGAACATGAAGGACATCTAGTGGAGTCTTGCTTGCTCCCAGCAGAATGCAGAGTTTTAGCCTCTGATCCCCGATTTCTTATCCTTGTTCCTGAAAACCAACATATGCTTCAGTTCTCTGAGGAAAGGCAGAGAAGTCCAAAACTGTACAGATTTCTCTGTTGCTGTTGTCAGCAGGGATGCTCACTGGCTCTGCACTCCCTCTGCAGAGCACGGCATCCTCTGCCCTTTGTCACTCTCCTGACCTGTGTTACCTCCTCTCCACTCAGTCTCCCAGCACCAAGAAGCCTGGAACAGTCAATATCAGCACCTGCACAAGATACTTAGTGAGAATACTGTGCATTTAACCTGTTCTGAACTACCAGGGATTACAGCCATGTAGACTTGCACTCTCTGGACTCATCTACACTGTAACACTTCAGGAGTGTAATTCATGGGGAAAACCCTCTTAATTTTATGCTAGCTCAACACCTTAACACTGATATTACAGAGGGCCTAAACTTTCCTCAAAAAACAACAGAAGGTTTTTGTAGCTAGGGAATCAAACACTCATATATGGCTAAGCACAATTAAGTCTGCTGTGGAAAAAAACCCAAAGGCTTATTCAGATTGCCTTGTAAAAGCTTAAACATAAATATTTAATTCAGAATATTTTCTAAATTCACTTTCAAAACCCATCACTCACAGTATTTCAAAGGCTGAGGCACAGAGGTGTTTTATCTCTAAAAGAACAAGTAAACAAACGCAAGTTTCCCCTGTTCATTTAGCTGAATATGTCAAAGCAAGAAGTTGCTAAAAAATTAGGAAATATGTAAATAACAACCATTCCAATAAGTGGGTATTTCTCCTGGTAGAGATATAAACTGAAAAAGAGGAAGGGCATTCTGTGTGTTGTTTCTATTGGAGCAAAAGCAAATAGCAGGGTTTGTGCTGGAGTTGCTGTCCCCTTCCCACAGGGCATGTCTCTGGCTGCCTGGCTGCTGCAGCGGGTGCCCTTCCGGGACTGGGGGGACACCCTTGCCCTGCAGGACCTGTGTTTTCCCATGGCTTCCCAACCCAGCCCCATCTTTCCCAGCCCCTAGACAGCAGCCAAGTCCACACAAGAGAAGCATCGTCAAATTGTGAGCACTTTCCCCCGTTATCCTAATTGAGGCCAACCCTATAGCAAGCCCAGACAGCTGAGCCCAGTAAAAGCAGGCACAAAAGCATTAAGGACCTCCTTGTCTCGGAACCCAATGTTGAGTGCAATGGGAATTCTGATTTATTTTCCTAATCCCTCCGTAGGTCCATGTAAGAGCTTTGGATGGTCAAACTCTGCTGGTCCTTGCCCTGGGTGGACACAACCTCAGCCCCCAGGCCCCACGGGGTGAGCACGCGACACGTGCACGGCCCTGCACGCTGAGCCTGGCGCCCAAGCGCTCCACAAAGGAGTGACTCACACCATGCTGAGACGAGACACAGTTTCCATTCCCAGCTACAAATATTTTTAGCTGCTCTACCAAACAGAAGAACTTGTCAAGATGACCCAGGAAGCGTTTGAAGAAGAAAATGCAATAGATTTATGAACAGGGACACACAATGAGGATGTCCAGACTGTAATGCAAGGAGCATCCTGTGCTGGAGTTGGGATGTGTGCACGTCTTCTGGCCCAGGCAGTGTATAACCTGGAGTCCAACACTTACATGGACTCACCCTGTCTAGAGGATATTTCATTCACCTTGTGCATGAAATAAACATATTTGTGATGGCTATGAAAGACAGAAAGGGGATATCCAGAATTCACTTAGTCAATGATGGAAACAGTACCAGCAACACACTAAATTTTTAATAGCTTTTGAAACAGACTTTCTAAATTTTTGTTATAATTTTTTTTTTTCAGAGACCAAATTCAAGATCTTTTACATTCAAATTTTCTCTCTGCTTCGCATGGGTGCAGAATTCAGTCCAAAACATTCCTCAGCAGAGTTGACCAATACAATTTTGGTCGTTTATCAGCTACTAGTGCTGTCCTACTTTCTCTCTTTCAAATTTGAGGGAAATCCACGCTTGATTTTCTTAGTAAATGAAAAGTTAATCTCTCTCACCTGAATGCCAACACAAGTGTTGTAACTTATTCTAAGGTGGGATTATAAACCTTTTATTAACTAATCACTGTCCACTGCATTGGTAGAAATCTTAAAATTAGGCTCTCTAACACACTGAGTAATAACTCCAGGAGTTACTGAACACTTCACAGAATTCTCCCAGACTGAAATTTTCCCTCAGCTTCCACAGCATCCTCGCTAAGTCTGTGGCTTTTTTGTCACTGCCCTTACAGCTTAGCTTTCCATGCCAATCTGGAACAAGTTCTGCTGCTCAGAGCAAATGTCCCCAAGCAGCACAAGCAGGATGTCACACGGCAGCTTGTGAGGAGCCATTCTGCTGTGTGCAGCACAGGGAGAGCAGACTGAAAGGGTTTATGGTTATTGTTAAAATAATATTCAAGTAGATTTCCAGAAACACTAGAGGTGCAGTGACTGCAGTCTGAGAAATGCTCCTGGGAATGTGCACCACAGTGTTAACATTTTCAGAGGAAGCAGCAAAATCTGAGTTCTTTGGTTTCTCATTGTTCAGGTGGAGATAGAGAAGACGCAGTGAGGGGTTAAGGTGACTTCACATTTCTGAAAGCTGAGCTGTCTCAGCCTCAGGGTCACTGAAGATTTTGGGAATGCATACAGATGTGGGTACACAAATGTGGTGAACTGTGCTTCCAGTGAGCAAACATCCTTCAATATAAAAATTCTGATGCAGAGCAACCACCAAATCCTAAATGAGTAGCAGGAGTAAAGTACTGAAACACCATGAACCACTCCTGTACACACACGTAGGAATCCTTTTGCTTTCTAAAGATGCCCTTTTTCTGTGCATGCTTCCTCTAGACTAGAGTTTTGTCACTTCTCAGCTAGAGAAGTCACTAATAGCAATAATAAAAGTCATGCAGAATACATTTAACAGCAAGGTACCATATCCTGTGGAAATTATTGCTTTGTATTAATATTTATTGTTTACCAGCTGTATAATAGGAAGGCTAAATGGTCTACTTGAGTCGTTTTGTGAGGATGCTTTTACACTTATAATGTTTAATAAAACATTTGCCAATAGCTATCTGAATAATATATACATATTTTTAGATTAGCCCATGGGCCAGTCTGTAGAGGAATATATCCTGTGTTGTGCTGGTGTGTTCAAGTCTTTGCTGTCATGGCACTATCTCTCACACAGACACCCTCACTTCAGCTTAACTACAGCAGAGGCCCATGGTCAGGATGCTTACAGGAAGAGTTACATTAGAAAAGCAAGCAGTTTAAAATTCACACCTTGTCTTATGTTAGTACAGCTTTCCCAGGGCCCTGACCTGTAATTCTTCTTCACAGAAATTTTACAGACATGCTTCTACATACACACATACACATGGCTCTGAATTTATTTAGAGCAACCTGCATTATTGTCACAGAGCAGCTACGCTCTGGCCAGGAAAATTTAGGTTACTACATGCAAAAAAAGAGCCCTATTGTTTGTCCAAACCCAAGGATCACATCTGTGCCGACTGGCAGTTAGGCAGAGCCATCTGTCATTTTGGGGTATCCTAATGGGATTTGGCATCAGAAGATGAGGTTCTATAACCAGGTAAAGATCAAGGGACAAGAATGCCTTGAGGCTTCAATTACCCACAACTTCACATTGTGGTGCCTTCAGAAATCTGTTCTGGGAGCCATGTTAAGTGCAATTCATTGATGTTTATGGTTCACATTTGCTGTTCCTGGAAGCAGAATAGCTTGTAAAATTAGCAGCTGCAGAAAAGGGGAAAAGCTGAGAAAAGGGAAAAAAACCCTTGAAATAGCAGAATTTTATTTCTTGATACTTCTGACTCTGGCACAAATCCAGTTTAACCACACTACCCTCAAATGCCCTTTATTTCCAGGTGACCATTCTGTATTTACACCCTGTGTAGGGTTTATTTTATACTCTGTGTACAGCCAGAACTCTAGAGACCTGTATTTCTGAAACCTTCTACCTTTTATAATTCTGTGTGTAATAATTCTAATAATATAGAGTGCCCTCTATATTGTTTGACACTTTATGAGTTCAGAATTGGATATTTTGTGAAATCAAACAAATAAACAAACAAACATATCACCACTGAAAATGTACAGTTCTGTTGACAAAAAAGGTGGATAATTTCCCACCCATTATTCAACAATAATCCAAATATTTCAATTAGCAATGTGATTCTGTGGCCAAAGCACTGCACTGACACAGACAGCTGTTTGTACAAATCAGAGCTACAAAATACCTTCTCTGCCCAGAGAAAAGCAGAAAAGTTCTCAGCAATATTAGTAACATATAATACGATTTGGACATGGGACAACTTGTATAAACTTGCCTAGGTGTTATGAAAAAAGCTGTTTTATGAAAGAATCCATATTTTTTAGTCTACAGAAATAGAGATGCTATTAAAGTTCTAAGGAAAAAACAAACCCCAAGCCCCTGCAATGAGATGCCAAATATTGTTAGTGACAGGACATATTAAGTCTTCAAGCCTAAAATGTTTCTAATATCTTCTATTTTAGAATAATCTGTGAACCTGTTTCCATATAGCTTTGCAACTGCCAGTGTAATGAAGACAACACCAGTAACAACGTCTAGAACTTTTTCTTTGAGAACTGTTGAAGTTCCCAGCAGATGTAAAACCACTGCTCCTCTTGACTGTCACATGCTGTGAAGACAAACTCTTTGGGTGTAATTCATACCTGAGAAACAAAGTCAGGGCTCTTGGTTATGTACTTTATTTCCTCTGAAACCTTTCTGTAACAATTGCACCATGGATAAATGGGGATTTACCCAGAGGTTTTCTGCTCAGATCTTTGGTTAAATGCACTTTAAGAGGACATCAGCTAACAAGTTCCCAGCATAACCTTCCTACACATGATTTTCCCCTTGGCCACACACTTTGTTCCCTGCTAAAGCAGCTTTGGGGGCCTCTCTGCCATCCCTGGCTCCCGTGCTGGCTCTGCCCTTCTGCCAGCCAGGCTCTCTGTTGTCTGGCCTTCCCCTCTGCACCACTGCCAGGGATTGCTTTCAACCCCCAGCTCCCAGAGAGGATCCCTTCACATCCCGGGTAACCCAAGTGGTCACTGAGTAGCTGTTCAGGTAACTGGTCAATCCCTTTGCAGGGTATTCCCCAATAAAATAGCTGGCAGGTCACTGTGTATGTGAGAGGAGGTGGGCTGGGATGTTCTGAGGCATCCGTGTCAGACACCTAATGCCAACAGCCTGTCCCTTTGGTGCTTGTGATGGCTCTTTTCCAAGCTAAGCATCACAGGACACAAAGGTTGCCTGGAAACTGGACCAAACAGCAGGATGCTCAAGAGTCAGGATGCTCAAGAGTATTGTTGCAGAGTGCCACTATCACAAGAAGGATGCAATTTCCATATCATGTTAAAATAACTCCACTTTTTTGGTATGCAGCTGGAACTTCCTGTGCATGTTTTAACTAAGAAATAATTTTTAAAATGTATTTTCTTACCAAATTTTCAAGCAGCCAAAGGTCACAAGTAGAAAATAAAAGTAACAAATTGGAAAAAGTCCAGGAAGTAAATACTTTGATTTTTAATACCTTCTGTTGATTCCATACAGCTATGTCCAAAAAGAAAAATAAACATAATTGTGAGAGGAACTCCTCTCTTTTAGAGAGAACACTGCAGAAAGTGCACACCAATAGATGCAAGGCAAATTTTCATACAGAGCTGCTTGAACAACAGATCTCTAGAACAGAAATGATGGCCCTGGCTCAGTGAGAGAGGTGTCATGAGTGGACCCTCTGCCTCCCAGCATGTGTGACCTGTGCCCTCACCCATCCAGCCGAGCAGGGCAGCAGCACCGAGCCAGCCCCACTGCAGCAGCAGGCAGGGCAGGGGATGTGCAGGATGGGATGCTGTGAGTCCCTGCAGCTCATCTGCAGGCCCCCAGCAGCCCATAGCCACCACCAAAGAAAAAAGCAGGTTGTCAGCAAACACTGTTTTCTGCCTTTGAACCTGGGAGAGAATGCGAGGGACTTGTGAATGTTGCAAAGAAAGAGGAGCATACATGTCCAGTGAAGCTTTTCTTCAGGATTTAAACACTCCTTTTTCCAAACTTAAGAAAGCTGCATTGTTCATGAAATTTAATGCTCTGACTTGGTCCATTTTCAGAAGGTAAATCCTAAAAAGCTCAGTGTGGCATTTTTAAACAACTGCCACCACAAATCTCCAGAATTTTGTGTTTCTAACCTTGCTTTTAAGTGCTTGCATGACTAATGAAGTGTGACATTGCTGAGATTTGCTAGCATTCTTTTCTGTAGCATAAGTTCTAGCTGACAAAAATATGGCTAAATTTAGATACCTGCAGCAAACAAGAACCTTCAAAACAAAAGCAGGCTTAAGGATTAAAATTGGCTGTGACATGTTTGTGCTCCAACACAGGCAAGTTCACATAACCCCTTGTCTGCTGCCCCACGCGCAAAGTCGCAGGCTGGCTCAGAAAAGCAGTTTGCTGAGTCCTGGCTATAAAAGCATTACTTAGTCTGAAATGCTGCTGTTCCAGCAGGTTGTGCCAGTGTGGCAGGTGGAGCCTGCTGGGTCTTTCAAACACAGATTCTTATTTTTTTCGAATAAGTCATTAGCTGTGGAAAAACAGACGGAAAAAGACCTCCTCTGTAGATAACAAACTGGTGTTAAGAAACATTGCTCGAACAGCAGAGAAGTCTCATACCAGCACCTCACAACTCTGAAGGCATTCAGATACTATATTGCATTTTCCCAGTTTTCTATTGTCTGTGTGTTTTTTAAATGGGTCAAATCCAGCTGAATCCTTATTTGATTATCCTTATACATTTCCTCACATATCCCTGAAAGATTCAAACCACAGTTCAGTACTGGTCAATAACAGCCTGAAGTCAACTGAGGGCTTACCAGACAAATATTAAAGATCTGCAATGGGAGTTACCTACTTACACCCAGAAAAAAAAAAAAAAAAAAAGAGAAAGATAAATCAGAAATCCCTTAGCTGAATTTCAAGTGTCCAATTTTCTCCTTTTATCCTGTGTTTTCTTTTTTGCATTGTGCCAGACAAGTACCCTAGAAGCCACAAGAGAATGATATATAAACACCACTGCTTTCAAATATTTCTGCTGGTAGAATTAACCACATTATTCAAATGTCAATTTATTGCAAAGATAAATTCTTTTAAATCAAAGTACCATTTGAAATTGAATTTTCAAGCCATTAACTTTACTAGGCTAGTCCTGCTTGCATACTGAATGTCTGCTAGGTATTCTCATAACAAGGTCACTTTTTCTAGTTCAAACTTAGCATTAAAGCACCCTAAGAAAAACAGTCAGCTCATGCTACAGCAGAAATTAAAAGAAGAAGCCTAAATAATACAGCTGCTGTGGAAGAGCTGCCTTCTTTTTCCTCACAGTAAAATTCAACCTTTCTTTTCTGGGGGGTGAAAAAAAAAAAAAAAAGCCACTCAAAGATGCTAGGACCTCTCTGTAGGAACATTGAACGAAAACTTACATATTATGTTTCTTATTTATTTTCTTTGCAACAGTGTTCTTAGTCCTGGAGAGATCACTTCCTGCTCTAAGTACATATTCTGAATTCACTGTCAGATTTGAAAACAAACAAATGAAATACACAAACAGAACAGTGCATCCAGAAGCATTTGTAGCCTCTTGTCCTGGAAAAAGGCAGAGCTGCAGCTGTGTGGGAAATTCCTGGCAGGTCTGATGGCTTTGTATTCTCTGTACTCGAAATCTATGCACACTCCAACCACCTAAATACCTACACAAAAATCATCCGTTTGGGGAAGTATTTTACTAATGAAAACCATGACTTTCCTCATAATCTCATTTTTCTTCTGGCAGCTGTAGGACCTGTGACAGTACTTCTATATTTAATCAAGACATCTCTGTAGGTTTCAGAAATCAACGTTACTTTCAGGATGAAAAAAAATAAAAAGGCAAGCAACGAGGTTAGGTTTGCTCCCTCCCGCCCCATCCTCTTCCTCCTCCAGGGCAGGAAGATGAGGAGCGAGGCACACGCTGCCCTCACGGAGGAAGGCAGCAGCTCAGTAACTCCTCGCTGCTGTTTGTGTCTCCAGCACAGCGTTCCCAGCGCCCGGCCGAGCTCCCCGCCGGCCGCTGTCCCGGGACAAGCGGCACAGGAGCGCGGCGGGGCCGGCTGCCCTCAGCGGCCACACACGGGCCCTGCTGCGCCCTTCCCTCAGCGGCCACACACGGGCCCCGCTGCGCCCTTCCCTCAGCGGCCACACACCGGCCCTGCTGCACCCCGCTGCGCCCTTCCCTCAGCGGCCACACACCGGCCCTGCTGCGCCCCGCTGCGCCCTTCCCTCAGCGGCCACACACCGGCCCTGCTGCGCCCTTCCCTCAGCGGCCACACACTGGCCCTGCTGCGCCCCGCTGCGCCCTTCCCTCAGCGGCCACACACTGGCCCTGCTGCGCCCTGCTGCGCCCTTCCCTCAGCGGCCACCCACGGGCCCTGCTGCGCCCTTCCCTCGGCCGGGCAGCGCCTCAGCCCGGGAGCGAGCGGCCCTGGGGGTGCCAGGCGGGGGGAAGGCCCCGGGCGATACACGCTGCCAGCCCGGCTTGGCTCTCCTAATGGCCCAAGAGCTGAGATTAACTCGTCTCTGCCTCAGCTCCCCCTCAGTACACAGCATATGGACGCAAAGCAAGACACCTACAGCATAATCAGGCCTGTCCAAAGCGCTAGAGTTCTCAGCAGTTCCTGTGATACACGGTATCATCAGAGACTTATGGCACTGTCCTGCCCGGAGCTTGAATACCACTTAAATTCATCCTACTGCCTCTAGGAAAAAATGCCAGGGGTCAGGAAAGGGCAGTGAAAACAGGCAAAGCACAGAGGAAGGTACGCTGTCCTCTAGTGCAGAGGAAGAGCAGAGATACACCAAAGAAAAGCAGGGCTAAAAATATCAAGAAGAGGGCAGAGGTGCTCACACGGTGCAGGCATACTGGGGCCACAGAAATGCATCTGCAGCTAGTTCTAACCTGCACTGATTGAAAGACAGGTACTTGTGTGGGGAGACTTGAAATAGATGTTTTATTTCCCAGCTCTGTGTACTTCCCCGTGCCCCCCTCCCTCCTCCCCCACTTTTGTCCCTGGTAATAAAAAAAAATTAAAACTTTAAACAAGGGACAGAGAACAGGGAAAGAGAATAAAAATGGGAGTGGGGGGAGGTCTTAGAAAACCCAATTTGTCACTGAGTTTTTGAAAGTTTAAGGACATCGTTTTGAAAAACAGGGTATCAAGTTTGCCTTGCTTCAGTTGAAAAAACCTCAGCGAGCCCAAATATTAATTAGCTCACAGATAAAGAGATTGTTAAATTAATGACATGCAGAAGGCAGAATAACAGTGTCATCAAAAAGAACCACCACACGATTGAGGAGAATGAACTGTACAACTCCATCCTCCCTGGCCACGACAGAGCAGAAACACCTAAACCATCTACTCAAGAGATGAGAACTGCAGAGCTGCAACCTCTCAGGGACTGAGAACAAAAGGCAAAGCTGTAGGCTCACAGGGTTTCAAGCTACCAACACTAAAATTAGTTTTGGAGCAACTGGGAGTGCAACACTGACAAGTCAATTTACAAACTAAAGAAAATTTAGAAGAAATTATATTTATTTAAAAATGCCCAACCAGCCCAACCCTTCTAGTGCCATTAAACTCGATCAGTTTAGAGTATGCACCTTGATAACATGGAAAGTAGTTAATTGAATCCCACTCTCAGACACTGGGCTCTGTTTAAGAATGGATTAATTCATGATTTATTTAAATCAATCTAAGATCAGATTACCTCTGAAAAAGGTGGATCTCTCCTTCCACACACCTATGTTTTCTTGGTTGCTCTCTTGAAAAGGCTGCCCAGTGGGACCTGAACTGTTTGAAATCTTTCCTTTATGGTTTAAATTTCACTCAGATCAGCCTCTCACCAAAACTAGGATAAGGAAGGGAGGTGAAAGAGGAAGACAGGAGAGCTGAAATCTTCCTTTTAGTGGCAAAAGGAGTGCATAAATCAAGGCTGAAAAGGCACCTCACTTTGGATAAGTGTTTGCTGGAGGAAATGTTATGTGTGGTGCAGATATTGGCCATATCCACAGCAACGGTGGAAAGCACTCCCGGTTTGTCCTTTTGCATGGTTACTACTTTGTAAAGTGAAAGCGTATTTCTAAGAACTTATTTAGTTATTTGTACTTGTTAGCAGGCCCTTCACCCACCCTCCTATTTGTTTGATTTTGTCTGTAGAGACAAGGACTGCCCAGATGAACAGAGGGACTCCTGACGTCGGGGTGTTCCCTCTGCTCACCTTCAGAGCAGCAGTGGCCTGGCTGTGTTCCCGTGGAGGTCGATTCCAAGGAGTTGATATTTCCCTGACCACTTGTCTCAGTGAGCCAGGAAGGGTTACGAACTCATCTGTGCCATTTGAATATACTAGCAAAATGCTCATTCTAACTGGAAAAGAAGATGCTTTTCATCTTTTATCTTTCATTTTCATTGATGACATTCATGCCATAGTTCAGAAGACCACCCTTCAGCTTGTTCTTTGATGAGACACAGTGCTTTTAATTTATAAATTATGTCTTCTTAGAAAAAAACACTGTGTTCTGCCAGTCATATTGTCCTTGTTTTTTAATTACCACCACCAAAGAGAAAAGGCTTTAATGCCTAGAAGAAATGTGCACATATTTTCTACCACAAAGAAATTCATCAATGTTTAGCACAACAGCATATAATTAATAGTTGTACTTTAAAATCCCAGCTAGGCTCATTGTAGTTGTTTGCCAAGAGATACATACACTAGCATTGCCATACAGAATGCATTTTTCCTATTGTTCCTGTTTTTCAGTAGGTAGCAAGACTGTGAATACAAACCAACGTGGCAATGGCACAGCATTACCAGAACAATTGGCTGTGGCAGCCCCTTCCTCTACAAAGGTTCGCTTCACACAAGAGTTACAGGTGAAAAAATGAAAGAAACAATTGTCTCAAGGCCGCCCACCCGCTCCCCTGCACAACTGCCAGCTGCTCTCTGCTTTTGCTTTATATTTCCCACCTTGCACTGCCTTTTTTTTAATCAGAACATAAGGATACTTTAGAACTGCACTGAACAAACCCTTTTTTTAAGTGCTGCTCCCAGATCTGACCCCTTGTTTTCAAAGAGCTGATCATTGTCCCGGTAAATGGCTGTGGGATAAAATTTTCCCACTAAGTGACTTGTGCTCACTGGCAGAGAAAGGAGGCTGATAAACTGAAAGGTGCTGTGCATGCATGGCTTAAATGAAGGGCTCCAAGACACAAGACTTGGTGGTTTTAGCTGACACTAATGTCCCCTGCTCTGCCAGTGTTCCCTTTCCCCACCCCAGATCACTGTCCTATTGCAAAAGCAGCTGAAGGCCCATATGCTTACTCCAGTCAGTCTAAATGTTCCAGATATACAAAAGTTTCCTTTAATAGCAATGATGGGTGCCAAAATTCACCTCTGCCTTGTCTATCCTGCTGCTTGTTCCCAGCCCAGTGCTAGAGATCTCCACTCTCATTTGTGTCAGTACAGCTGTGTGTGGAAGCTGAATAACAAAAACCTATCTGGGTTAAGGCAAGGGAGCCTTTGATTTTCACTTAAACCAAAGAGTGGGATCTTGCTAAGAACCCGGGTGTCGGCAGGGATGACTGGGGCACACACAAACATTTCCCTGTGCCACAGGGCATAACAGCAGTGGCACCTCTGAGCAGAGGCTGCAGTGGTGGTTAGGCAGGGATGGCCTCTCCTGCCACAGTCACATCTGCCAGGTCTCACCTGACACTGTGCCAACTTCCAAGGAAATAGCACAGGTAAGATCTGCTGGAAATGAGGCCCCTTGTTTACAATCAGGTTTGCTGACCTTAATGATGCACAGAGAAAAGCTCTGAAGTGAATATTGTTAGCATTGACTGGCAGTGATCCTTTCCCCAAGCTGTGCTTGTCTCGTTCTCTGGTTGCCACCCCCATGGCAAGCTGACCCATGCTGGGAGCCAGGAGGAGAATCCTTGTCTGCAAGCAACAGACATGGAGGAGAGAACAGCTTACTAAATGTGATACCATATCTGAGGAGTTCAGATGCAGCAAGTCCATTTTTCATGCTGTCACATCCACAGAACCCTGTTCATGTGCTTACACAACAGATTTGCCTGTGCCTCCCTGTGCCCATTCACTCATCCAGTTGTGCTTTGGTGATGAAGTGGAGGTTTGAATTAGGAGCTTCCTGCAGTCTCTGAAGTAACAAAGCCCAGACATCGAATACAACTAGATTTTTCAGTACTACTGCTTGCATGAGCTGCTTTAGACCAGTGCAGCTTGTGACAGACTAATGGCGTTTGCCTGAAATACCCTCTGCCAGGAGCTGTTGTTGGTCCTGCAGGGAAAGTGTGAAGTAGGTTTTGCTGACTCATTGGCAGGGCTCACTTCCTACCCCACATGGATGCAAATCAACTTGGAGCAGCCTTCAAACAGCAAAACCCAAACTTATGTTTAAGGATAGGGCAGGAAATGGCACAAACCCTTGGTACAGCTAAGCATAAAAACAAAGCTTATTGTTATTTTCAGAATATTGTTAATTCATAAAGCAAACTTCAGATATATGGCTTTGATCTTAATATGTGCGTAGCTTGAAATAAAATTGGGATCTCCAGCTGTTTACAAATCTGCTAGTTCAGGAAGCAGAAAAAATTGAATTAATTATTTGTTTCCCTCTCTACTCCCAGCTGCGTTTGCTTGCAGCTTCTACTGAGCAGGGGCGTCATCTTCTCCCCTGGCGTTGTATAGCACCAAAGAAGGGCAATTGCTGTACAAGTAAGAACACTACTAGTCCTAGGTACTGCTCAGTGTAAACACAACTCTTAAAAGGTTTTGTTGCCACCTGACACTTAAAGATCCTGACTGCCCGTGGAGGGTGGGTTCCACTCTGGCCTGAGAGGTATTGATCTTGTTCTCCAGAGCAGCCAGCCCTCAGCCACTGCTTTCTTCAGAAATATAATAATAATCTTTTACTCTTGCCCTCAGTGATGAATGTCTGCTTTTTGTATTCAGATCTAATTAGTTTTTAAAATAGGCATGGTGAGTTTCAAGCTATGAAGTTTGTAATCCAGAGCTTATTAGACTGAAGAAGAAAGTTCAAATTAAAAAAAGTAGTACTGATTTTCTTTTTTATAAATTATTTACATACTGATTATCTGCCATTTTCATCTTCCTTAAAAAGTGGCGAGTTTGGTTGCTAGTCTTAAATATTGGGAAATCTATCCAAAAGCACCTTGTCAAGTTGGTCAGAGCTGTCAGCTGTCAGTCTTGTTGAGGAACAGTTCAGAGATTCCATAGAGATGAACATGCTGTACACATATCTATAAATAAAACCTTCTATTTCGTTTGTGGTGAGGTAGAATTATATATGCACCTACATACATCCAAGGCTATAAATAAAAATTAGTATCTTGTTCACGGAGTTGAGTTGGACTCAGATATGCTAATTGTCTCTCTCTCTGTTTTCACAAGTATGTACATATTGTTGGTATATTCATCCTATATCTAGGACACCAAATTTCTAACCCAAACCTTACGACCCTTAGAGCTCAGGTTTTGGTCACTTGCAAGGAACGTCATCTGCTCATGGTCCCTTTCTAAGGGGAAATAAGAAAGGAGGGAGGAAGGGAGGACACCAGAGTAGAGATGGTTCTCCCCACACCCAGATGTGAAAGACACAACTCTCCTTAAAACATTTGCCATAACAGCATTCCACTAGAGTGAGAGGGAGAAATAACTGTGATTAGTCCTGATGGGTAAGATTATTATAGCACTGCTGAGCAGTGACTGAGCCAAACTGAGAAAACATGCAAGGGCAAGCTGCACATGCAGGTAAGAGCAGGAGGATGTGTGACTGGAGGCCTGCACAAAGGCAGCTGCAGCTGTCCCCCTTCACGTGGGGGGGTCACAGCAGGGCATGGTGCAAAAGGCAGAGAAAAGGCACGGCAGGACTCTGAGGTGGCATTAGCTGCTCCCCCAGCTCATCTCCAGCAGGTAACACACATCACTCCAGTGTGACACACACCTGATGAACGGCACTCAGGCTGTTCATGTCATTCCAAGCTGCTCAATCAGTGCAGCTCCAGTTGCCACTGGAGTCCCCAGACAGGCAGAAATGGCACAGAGAGGCCTCCAGCCTTGGGTCAGCCGCAGCCACTGCGAGACACAGCTCTGCAGCAGAGCTCAGCACAGGCTCATGTGCACCCAGGCACACCTTGTGCATCTCCACATGCCAGATAAGGACAGGTAACAGATCAATCAGAGCACAGACAGGCATAGAGGCACACAGACAGAGCTCAGATAGCAGATGGGCTTAATTAGAGGATGGACACTAACAGAAAACAGTTTTAATGGGAGTGGTGGGGAGGGGAAGATCAAGTGTCTCTCTCCTCTGAGCTGAACCTCTAGTACCTCCTTCAGTTCTTCACATTTGTCTTCACATAATAAGAAAAAATGTAAGTCTTTCAGCCATATTACTGCTCCTGGGAGAAAAACGTTGGCTTTGGTGCCAGCTATTTTCTGTCTAACACCAAGAAGACAGAGTAGACCCTTCTGTCAATATCAGGATTACAGAGTTTCAGAAGAGGTTTTAGGTAACTTTTGTTTTGAGCTTTTTTCATTTATTCCTACATGGCCCCTCTCTGCAAGATGTTTCTTGTTCTCATCAGGTTTGAATGATGCTTAAGTTTATCTTTAATCTCCCTATTTCATTTCTTGGAAGATGAAATAAATGTTAGCTTGTACTGTGACCAGCAAGAGCATCCAAACCAGTAACAGAGATTATGGTAGATAGAGGTTTGTGGAAGTTGCAGGAACCCAACATTTGCAGAAATCCAATCCTTAGATTTTAAGGAATTGCTTTGTACAACTTCAGGTAGACTTGTAAATGTTTCCCATTATATTGGCCAGCATTAGTGTGGCACTTAAATTTCATTCACTCCATCTTAAAACTACCTTCAATAAAATATATTAATTCGGTTGAATTTACATACTCAGTTGTTGATTTTTTGCTAATAACCCATGCATTATGGGGATTCTCACCAGCTCATGATCTGTAATTATGTACATATTCAAAGTATTTACCTCAAACCTTGTTAAACTGATAGCTTTGGCTCTGTTTATTCAAGACATTGCTTTCAGAAAAGTCCTTAAGGAAATGTGTCTTGTACATAGAGCACCATGAAAGAGCAACACATTACCACAATCTGAACTATTGCTCATGCATTGTGCAATCTGGAACATAGCACAGCCAAGCCAGAATCACAGATGGTGTTTTACATGACAGCAGTCATGACTATTGGCCCTCGAGTCATTTGGAAAAAACAAAACAAAACAACCAAACCCTCAACATCTACCAGGATCAGGTCATACTGGAGGAGACAGAAAAAGCAGCATCACTGGTTTATAAACATCTGATTTACACCCTAATAGGTAATTATGCACAGCTGGTAGGAAAAGTTTCAAACAAACAGTTAAAATAAATTAAACTTCAAAATAAAGAATTCAACCAATTCACATTGCCTTCTCAGTGCACTATATCATGCCATTTTGATATGAGAAGGTCCAAAGCAAAAATATTCTTTTAGCAGTTTTTAGGGCCAAAGTCAATCCCAAAATTCCTTCTTCCAACATTTGCATGTCAAGAGACTTTAGTAGCTTTCAAACAGTTTGTGGTGCAGTTTGTTTGTCAGAACAGGTCTTTTATGTGATAAAGGCAATCCAGACCCAAATCCAGTGTGATTCTCCAACATCAAAACTAAGCCTTGAGCAAAATTCATAGGCTGGCTAAGGAGCATCTCCCTAATGGAACAGACAACTTCACAGAATTACCCAAGTTCAAAGCTCCTGGTTCAGGAGTGGCCAGAGCACATTTTGCTTTTGTTTTGCTAAATATCTCAGGTTTGGAAATTTATCAAGCTCAAAGAGATAATTGATTTGAGGAAGCATTAGATTTCAGGCCACTGTATCCTGTGTGCTGCTCTCAAACGACTTGTAGCAAACATATCCAAATATATGCAGAGTGTCAGACACTGATGCATTCAAACCCAAAGCCAAGTCCCTGCAAGGACACCCTGAACACAGCCCTACTTGCACCGGTGAGGCAAAATCCTGTGTTCATGTTACAAAGCCCAAAGTGGGTACCTTTCTACCCATGTGCCAGAGATTTACACAATTTACCTAAAGTAACTGCTTAGACAAAAGGACTCCATGTGATTGCTTAACACAGCATAGCACAGAAGAGAGGTCTGTGTCCTTCCTTGCCTGTGCCTGCAAAATGCCCCCAGAAAAATCCCCCAGGTTAAACTTCATGGAATGCAGATGAGGCAGGATGGTGTTTCTAAGGAGTCCTTATGCCTGACACTTAGGAAAAACATCTACAATGCAAAGCATCTCATACTGCTAGTGGGAATTGCAGGAGGAGAGGGAACATTTTCCAAGACATCTGCAGGGAATATTTTATGAATTGAAGTGTGTTTTCTCTTAGGGGACAGTTTCATTGCTTCAGTTGATTATCTCTGATATTTTAACAACCACTTTTTAAAATGTTTTTCAAAAGAATGAAATTTTGAATCAAGAGGACATGCAATCCCAAAGGAGATGAATGTTTTGCTTAGGTAGCCATCCATGACATTGGGGCATCTCAAACAGAAGTGGGAAAAATAAAAAAGTCTATGCAAAAATTAAAGAGACTGAAATATGAAAATGGAAAAACACCTCCAATATAAATTTCTTATTTGTTGAATTGAAAAATGTACTGAGAAACTTAAGCTAATAAAAAAGTAAAGGGGACATTAAGATAATTCCCATAATACTCCCCTCCAGATAACACTGTCCATTGCAGTGCAACCCAGCATAACTGCACTAAACCCAGCCGAGCAGCCCCATTTCCCTGCAGATAGTACTCTGCAGTTAAGCCAAAACTGGAGGCCTGAAATCACTCACTTCCTGATCAGACCATAAAACTTGTCACTGTCACACTGGCACTGATCTGCTGAAATCTATTGGTTTGTTACACTTGCAAAGGTGCAAGACTGGGGTAATGCCAAGTGGACAGAAGTGCAGTAGCTCAAAATAGAGAGGTTGCTGATAATTTAAAATTTCCTTTTAATTCTCCAGCTCTTTCACCGTAGCTGCTGAAAGCTGTTCTAACATAGAAAAGGTCCAGGCATTCTGGACTTCGTGCTCTGCAGGTTTCCATGAGCTTATCCAGCCACAACCAAATCCTGTTAACAGCCTCATTCTCACATTTACCCCATTAGCAGGCAGAGAAATTGCAGTGCCTGGATGTATGAGAAGAAATAATAGACAGCAGCTGGAAACACACTGCCCAAAAAAAATGTACATTGAGTGGATTACTCCTCATATGATTCCAAGTGTTTTAATGATAACTTGAGAGAAAACACTAAAACGCTACATGGCTTCTTGATCCACATCATGGAATTAAGAAAGTTCAGGTCATTTGGTGAGGTGGGTGACAACCCATCCAAATCAGCCAAAGAGCAGGGCAGGAAGAGGGAGAAAAAAAAAGAGATGCTTTTCCATCACCCTCACAGGGCAGCCACGTAACTACTGGCCAAGGCACAACCCCTCTTGTCCCAAGGCCAGAAGTACCTTGTTCTCTTCTTGCCTAGTCTGCCTTTAACTCCTCCTGTCATATCCTTACCAATCAGACCTGCATAGGTTTACAGGAGAGAAACAATCTAAACCCAAGTGCTTGCTAAAATCAGTCCAGCTTTCCCAGCTTACTGAAACCCGTGCTGTGCCCCAGTCGAAGGGCGGGAGAGCCTGGCTGCTCTGCTCTGCCTGCTGCTGTCCTCACTTGGAATGAAAATCAAACTGTTTCTGCTGACTCCCACTCCTAACCATTCGTAGCAGACAGAATGAGAGCAAAAAAGGGATTCCACTGAGCAAAGAAACCAGGAGGGCACAGGCGTGGGCAAAGCAGCCGAGGAACAGAAGGCAGCATTTGTTGTGACTGATGCAACCTGACAAAAGCCAAGTAACGTGTCCATTTGCACAGCTGCATTTTGCTGTAGATGTGGCATGGACCACACAAAGGATATTTAATGTAACAAATTGGTAATACAGAAAAGCAGGTTTTTTCCAGTTCCACCCATAAAAATTTAATACGTATCTATTTCAAAGAGATTCACACCACCCTTTTAGGCAAACCCTTTTTTTAGAATTAAACATATGATGGGTTTCATTGTGCGAAGTAGCACGGGTTCATGTGGGATCAAGCTGTGAACAGTGACAGCATCAGTTGTTGTACTTTAGAGAGTCTAGTGGTTGAAACCTGGGTTAGTAAACCACAAAACCTAGAGAAATGCCTGTCTGCAGCTGGTTTAGGTTCTCAGAAATGTGCACTATGTGGTTAGAGGAGGGATGCTCAGGGAGAACTAAGCAGCTCCAATGTTAGCCTTCATTGCTTTGGTCCCCTAGGAAATGCAAATCGCCATCTGGTTACCTTTCAGATGAAGGAAGGGTTAAAAACCAGGTGTAACTGGAAAGAAAATTTCAGCTTCACTGAAGAGACATGGGGGAAAAAAAGCACAAACCTAGCTGCACAAAGCCATCTGGGATTCTCGTTACATATGGGCCCGAAGTGGAATTGCACCTCTCCAAGCAGAGCTGGGGCAACTGTTAACAGGGGCACAGGGAAACTGGGCTGCTGTGCAAGACTGCCAGGACCAGCACATCAACACCAGGTTCTGATCTAGGTTGCCACAGCATTCAAATTCACCGAGCATTAAAGCAGAGGAATGCTGGAACCTCTTAACCAGGCAGTTGGTTTCTCCTCCCCCCTACCAAGGACTGTCAGACCTTACTTTCCTGCTTAACAGGTGAGTAATTACTTTTCAAATTTACAGCAAGCTGTTGATTGAAAACATATAATTTTGAAATTGTGATTATGGCAAATTTACATTATGATATTACATGATTCAATCTGCCATTATTTTTCAACAGCAAAATATTTTGATTGATCGAATCCATTTCCTTAATCTTCAAAACGGGACAGTTGAAACAGCAATTTCCAAAGAACAGCAGAAGCATAAAATATCCTCTGGCAGCTTATCTGCAGGGTTTAATGCATGGACTGCTAGAGCACTACCAGGGTGGGCTGTTTTCCATGCACAGTATGCTTTATTGTAAGGGCTGCTGGTCCTAATTGCTTTAGGACCTAATTGCTGTGACACTATTGAACCCAAGACAAAAGTGTTTTGTTGTGTTTTATCGTGGCTGTTGTTGTTGTTGTTTTCAATTAAAAAAATAAACACACACCCCTCCCATGCCCCAACATAACACAGGAAGCAACCCTTATACCATGGCTGCATTGTGCTAATCCAGCAGCAAAAGTGTGGCAAGTGGAGACAACTTAACTTTCCAGCCACCTTGTACACTGCTCCTCCTCCCCAGAGATGGCAGGCTGCACTGTGGCATTTCTCAGTTATTTCTCTATAAGAAGAGGCATGAAATTTGCATCATATACACATTAGAGGGTCCCCAGACACCTCTCCCTGCAGTTTCTTCCCATTCACGTCATGTAATTGTACTTGGAAAACATGTAGGAATAAATGTAGGCTGCTTTGCTATAGGACAGCAAGTCCTTGGTCTCAGACTATAAGGGAGACAGGCCTGGAAAAGGTACAGGGGATGTGGCCCTGCACAGGAGGGATCACCCAGCAGTGCCAGGCTCCCCAACAGCCACAGTTTTGTCTGCACTAAAGCCAACATATTCTTTCATATAATTCATTGTAATTAATATGTCCCATAAAGTCCTGATGAACCACTGTGCCACTGAAATACACATTTCTAAAATACATGGGATGTTTAATACACAGGATGTTTTCTAATACAATTTTCCTTTTCTTTGTCATAACTGAAAATGCAAAGGGGTCCAGCTGCCAGGGAGCACAACAGCAAATGCCTGTAGGTTAAAAATGTACCATACTCTACATTCTTTTCACATCAAGAGGATAGTATCAATTACTTTGGCAATGTGAAAAAATGTACAGACTATATTCTTCTGGCTTTGTACATATAGTCAGCTAGACAAAGCAGCTACTTTTGGGCCTCAACATGTATTCCAAGTGATTTCCAGCTCCTCTGCTATGTTGACATTTTCCTGTGACAGGTCTTTTTTGCACAGCACAGTTAGCTTTGCTTGGAAAAATTAAATTATTAGCTTGTGTACAACTTGCTTAGATGATATGATATCTGCCCTGTCAAAAATGTATCTTAATTAGTTAAGACACCAGGCATTTTCCAGAACTGGCCTGTCGGATAACATATCCTAGCATAAGAGAATCTTAAGGGAGAATTCACTTACAGAGCTGTAGTGAGACTATATTTCACCTTCTACATGCAAGTTTTTTCTTTACCTTCTTGAGGGCTGATACAGCTTGTCTTCAGGTCACTGAATATCATGAGACATCATTCTTAGAGCTTTAGTAATTTTTATTGTTTAAATATTTAAACAACAAAACCTCCGGGGATGCAGAATTGCAGTAGCGTACCTACCAGAAATTTAAGGTGGAATACCCGACAGAGATGTTTTAATTGTTCTTCTTCAATGTACTCTGTTCCATCTCTTCCTAGAGCAGCATTATTTACTGAGATAAACCCCAATAAATTTAAACATACTCTTACAATAAAATAGAGGGATCACAGGATAGAAGTTTATGCTTTTTAGCACCACCAGAGCAAAAACCCAGTGAAGACAACCTTACAAACCCAGCCAAGCAAATCTGCTCAAACTGAGCAGGGACCATGAACCCTGCAATGCCTTTACTGTGCCAACACAGCCCTCACTACAGGTCACACAGAGGATGGTAACGTGCTCTCCTGTTTAAGTTTCCCTTTTTGAAATTAACCTGAATGCCCACGTTGTTGGCTTTACAATACTTGCTTTGGGGTCTGTCAGAATTTACTGATGTAATGGTCACTGTATTACATTGATTTAGCAATGAAGGACATGTTAAAGTCTGGTGTAAGGTAGTGAGCCTTGTACTCATGCAATTGCAATGCCAACAGCAATAAACACCTTGACCTGGTACCCACTAACACAACAAAGTAATGCAATCCACTGAAATCCAACATTTTTTTTAAATTATTTGAGGGGGTGCGAGGGTGTTTCTGCTAACTAGGGGAAAGGAACCACACAAGCTGGACAGCAGACACTCCATTACAAGCAATTCCTGGGAGTAAACTAATGCAGACAAACTATAGCTCCAAAATGATCAGTTTCAGTATCAAGCACTTCTAAACTACATGCTAATCACACATTTTTTGTCCACTCAACTCACACAAAGTGCAGGTGTTGTAGTGCTAAATAACCCATTTGCTGTTCCTATTCCCTCTGTGCAGTAAATTGCTGACCATTACTTATTCTCTAGGTCTGTCAAAAGCAAGAGAAAAGACATTCATGTGAAATGTTCAAAAACAATGCAAACAAGAATTGAACTGCTGTGAAAGGCTGCTGCTTGTAAACACGTTCCAGGACTGACTGAACTGGTCTTGGGTTCCAGATGTGTGTGACACAGTGCTATGTGCGAGCAGTGCCCAGAAGGTCTGAGCAGCAGCTCTTTGAATAGCTGACTGTACAATGAATGAACAGGAATTGTAGGGTAGTCATGAAAATGGATGTGAGGAATCATTTGAGCCTAAACTGCAAAACCTGGGAGACCATTTACTGCCAGTTAGAGCTGACTGCATGAGCTCATTAGCCTCCAGAAAGCTCACATAGCCAAGAAAATAACAGAAATAATACAGGTGTCACAAATTTGATTTTGATACCAGCCTAGTCAAGCTTCCCCTCTCCTGCATGCACACGTGGAGGCATCTTTAAGGTGTATCACATTTGAGGAGGGTCAGCCCGGTCTGTTGGTGTCAGAACAGGGACTACATAGGCAGAAGCTGAAATCAACACTCCCAGCATGAGCAGTGCACCCACAGAGACTCTGGAACCATCTGCAGCCTGTGGACAAACCAGCCTTGCCCTTGACAAGACATCAGGGTGGAAAGAGCCTGTTTCTTTTGTTTGTCCTACATCCCATCCTTCTGCTTGGTAAAGCACTGGAGATTTGGTCCTTAGTAAGTATAGAATAAGGACATATAAGTATGTATATAAACTCTCCCGCTACTAAATGCCTTACTTTTATTTTATCAATCTTGTTTGTCAGTAAAACTGTAAGTCTGAGGGATTTATTATCTGCAGATTTCTAAGAGCCATGAGGAATGCAGGAATATGCACTGTCATTCCTTGTCCTAAAGCCCCCTTCCATCTCTGAATGACAGGTTCCTTCTAAGTGCCTCTACATTGCTGTGGGGCACTTCACAGAGATAGCACTAAGTGTAATAATATACCTGGATGGGTAATGATATAACTGGTGTGGTAATTTTTCTTTTCTCTAAGTTGTTATTTTTTATTCTCCTTCCCTGGGAAACAGAGAAAGGTTTTAAAAATTCTTGAGCAGAGTCATACAGTAACTGTAATGGTAACAGACCACAAAATTCAAGCATTCACATCAGAAAATACCACAGCATACTCTGGAGGGGGAAACAGTCTATTTTTTCCTCAAGAAAATATTTTCTATAATAAATATATCTGGACAGTTTACAAAGTCCTCAGAGGCTAACCAGTTAGCTGTAACAAGTTCTATACCTGACACATTTTTCTTCAGGGTAACTTGCTTCATTCAGAGTTTTAATGTTTAAATAAACTGCTGCCCAAATCAATAATCTACGAAATCATTCACTCTGGGAAAGTCCTTCAATCCTTCCCCCCTGTTTTAAGTCAATTTATATGCTATGCTACAGCTACCTCCGGCTGCATTTCATTACCTTCCCACTCCATCTTGTTGCAGCCACTCTGTAGTTTTGGCTACTATTTTCTCAGCGAGGAGGTCCACAATATTTTATTTTGTGCCAACTTGTCTCAGACAGCTGAGAAGCCCTTCTGTCTTGTCTCAGGGTTTTAGATCACTGCTGTACTCCAGCAGAGATGGTGAAATCTGAGGCCAAACAGCTGGAATGTATCTGCTAGTCTTTCCTAGTGACAGTAACTGAAGAGGTATCATTGCTGTTGGCTTTGATAATCTTAGATAAAGCAGGTGTGGGAGGAAACAAACCTAGGCTGTATTGATCCGATCCTATCTTATTTCCTTCTCACTACCAAGTCTGTAGGCAGCTGCTCTCCTACTCTGACATTTTCAAAAGGTACTTAAAATGTCTATTAACAAAACAGTTTTCCAAAGACTTCACAGAACAGCCTCTTCAAAAACCTTGTGACTTCAATGATGTATAGTCCTAACCTAGCAAAGTATTCAAGTAAATGTTTTAAATTAAACTGGTGAGTGTTACTGTGCTAACAGAGATGGGACCACTCATACATTTAAATTCTCTTCTGTAAATGCAAAGGTTCCCTCTACGGTCAAGGAGCCTCACTTAAGCAGCAGCAGATCTACAGCATATCCTTGTTTGCATAGCCTTTTGATTCCCCTCCCAGGCACACAGCACCATAATATCCAGAGATCCAATTAGATGCTTGGCCTCATAACCTGAGGACATGGAGGTTACAGGATTTGCTTCGTCTCAAGCCACACAAAATTGGCAGTGGCTGTACAGGTGAACTGGGTGGGATCAGTTCCAAGCTTTGCCTTTTGCATCCTCACACCAAGGCCATGGAGCCTGTTTTCCAGTGGTCTGGAAACAGCAGAGTTACCAAAGGCGGAGGCAGCAGTCAGGCAGTGCCTGCCCTTAATGCTCTGCACACCCTCAGGCTCCCGTTTATTGATCTGAGATTCTCAGTTGTCAATATGAATATTCAGAGGTACGTGACAGAAATTTTGTACCTCTAGGAGAATACCCTGCATACTCTGAAGACCCATTACAGCACAGGTTTCTGGTGGAACCTACAGGAAGAAAGAAGCCCTTACCACAAAACAGAGGGGGTACAGGAGATCGAGATAAGAGATCCTACTATTTTAGCACTGCTTACTAATGAATAATTACAGGCACACTATCCTCCATCTTTTTCAAATACAGGAATACCTTCCTTTAAAGCCTTAATTGAAAAATAGGAATAAAAATAAAATAACTTTGGGAAAGATTTTCCATTTATGCCTCCCTTTCTCTATACAAATAGGATTGCATTTCTCTGTACATAAATAGGGATCATTAAAAGGAAGGGAAACAGATTTCCCTCAGGCTCACTTCTAAATACACTGCTAGCCTACCTTAAGTAATGGCCCTCATTTACCAAACTGCTGAGGGCCTGGCTGTTCCCACTGATTTCAGCTGACTCCATGTGAACTGCTGCATACACTGAAAGGCCCTTACTCATCACTTACAAGTTTGAGGTTCCTGCTCCTGAAAAACCTACAAAATCCTGAAAATTGGTGGGCAATACCTTACAATAATTTTTTAAATCTCTGTAGAACCAGAGCAATGGTGGAAAAACTCGGAGTCACAATATCAAACGTGCCTGTAAGCCCCAGGTGAGTGATGGATGGCTGTCCCTCCTGCTTCTTCCATCTCCCCCAGCTGTTTGAGTGCACAGCCCAGCCTTGGAGCTGCAGCAGGAGAAAGCAGCAAATGCACAGAGCTCCTTCTTCTTGTCTTTGTCTTTGAGGATAACAGGCAGGTCTGGATTTCCTCTCGCTCTCCTTTTTTCCACCAATACAAGATGGAGAGCAGCACGCTCTCATTTACAGAAAATCATTGTCCTTAACTACAGAAATTCAAGAAGCAAGTGTTTAGAAACAGTACAAATTACATGAAAAAATGAAACAACTACAAAGAGAAAATCTGCCCAGACCAAGGAAACATCCAGAAACTACTCGTTTGTTGCAGCTCACTGTTCTGAGACTACAAACGTGGAGATATGAGAAAAAATAAAAGAGAGAAAGAGACAGAAAAATCTTTAGGTCAGACTATTTCTCCCCAAGAAAGCCTTCAACCCTTTTTATTTTATTTCTACTTATTTCTATTATCCAGACTTGATTCTGCCTGTCAATCCCTGTGGACAGTAGCTTTCCCTGGCAGCCCAGTCATTAGGATAAGTTAATGCATTCCCTCTCCTCTGCCATCTTACACCAGAAAAGCTCCCAGCTAATGAGTTCCATACCAGGACACGATGAGGCCACCTCAAAGTCATGCACTAGAGAAGAACACTGACCAGAAATATCATAAATTTTTGCTTCACCCATGGCCATAATAATGGATTTTTACTGCCTAAGAAGCTAATTAAAAACACCTTTAAAAGTCAACTGAAACATATTAGAACTTTCTCCATTTGGGAGGAAAAAATCCAGTACAAGCAAACAAGGCATTTCTTACAGATATGCCCAGATTACCAGGAAAGATGTGGAAGAATGATAAAAGAAAACATCACAAAGATCCAGGAAGATTCTATATCCAAAATGCTGTCATCCCAGAATAAACCTGACAGTTTGTTACATATCCAGGTGGTGTTTTCCTGTAGCTTTTAGGATATTTAACATGCAGTTCTACCCTTGAGATGTGACACTGTGAAGATGGTACCTTCTTACTCAACAGATCATCTCTGCATGGATTTTCAGTCTCATCTCTGCTCACGTCAGGATTTCATCTGCCTTTCATCACTGCTGTACTACAGATTAAAGATGATTCTGAGGGAGTTCTCTATATCTTTGTGTTCACGTGTCACTATAGCACAATCCTGTGCTAGAGCATCCCAGGAACTGCTCAGGCACCCGAGTCCCTGTTCAGTGAGAGGCTTGCACTGGCCACACAGCACAACAGAGCAAAAAGGCATTGGCAGCACTGCTAAATTCAGAGCCTTGGAGCAGCTGTGCAGCCTCATGAGCTTCACACTGACACCATTTACCCCTCTGCAACCTCTGGGAAAGTCACACGGTGGCACAGGTAGAACTGAGAGCAGCGTTTGCACTGCCAAAACGTTTCATGTGTGAACCAAGCTACAGCTCATTTCAGAAGGTCAATTCTTCTGCAAAACCCTTTCTGTAAGAGAAAGCTTTTTAAACCAAGTTGAAGGACCAAAGTGGCAAAATACATGCAAAAAAATTATACAGGCAAGAATGTAGGCCTCACTGACGTTTCATGTGCAAAACTACTTTGCAGTGGAACCATTCAAAGCAAGTCAATACCACCACCACAGTGTGTATTTTCAGAGAGAAAGGGAGAAAACAAACACATCTAACATTTCTTTATAGAGTGCAGGGCTTGCTATACTGGAGCAGACAAATCACCCAGTTTCATCCCCTGTTTCTGGAAGCAGCTTGCAGGGCATGGCTTGAACAGAGGCAGAACACAAAGCACTCGCTTGTGCTGCATCGAGCCATTTGCACCAGACCTTATCCTGGGAGAAGACCTGCTCTCAGACCCCTTCAGGTTATCTGACAAAACCTCACAGCCTCATATTTGGCATTCCAACCCACCATAAATTGATCTGAAACTAGGCTCAGAAAATAAACTCAGAAGACTGACTCTTGAACTATTATTTGTTCAAGGATAGAAGATATTTTTACTAAAACAGATGTTTGCACTTTTTCTTTAAAAAGATAGCAAAAAGTAAGAGATCAAAACATCATCAGAGCCAAGTGTTCTGCTTTTTGTCTTCTTGCTTAGCATACTTTGCAACAGCACTTTCCCTTGAATTTAGAGAGTCTGCTCACATAATTTAACACTCACTGAGAAGGAGAGGAAGGCAGAAAGACAAGGACAAAGAGTGTGAGAGTCCATCAGACAACAGAGCAGCATGAGCACATACACATGTATCAGTCTGTATGTTCCAGCACACTTCCTACCGAGCTTAACTCATCACCA
Source organism: Climacteris rufus (assembly GCA_013398175.1). Classification (NCBI taxonomy): domain Eukaryota; kingdom Metazoa; phylum Chordata; class Aves; order Passeriformes; family Climacteridae; genus Climacteris; species Climacteris rufus. Next base: position 467,564 of record VZRZ01003106.1, read on the forward strand.
ATGTGCACAGCTAATCAGAAAAATGTCTTTGTACTTCCTACAGGATAGAGGGATGGTAAAGATTATTTTCTCAGGAATATAAAGCCTCAACAGAAGACAGGATATGAAGAAAAAAAAAACCAAAAAACCAAAAAACAAAAGGAACACAAAAATAAACTACACTGTACATTTGTTTGACATGTTATGTGCCACTTTAAATCATCTGGAGTTTTTTTAGGTTTAAACTTAAGGGAGATTTTCGGGACCAATATTTCAAAAGCTACCAAGTCACTACACAGTGCTGGATTGGACTTTAGAAGTGACTGCAATATAAAAAGAACATGAGATTGAGAATAGATGTAGCAAATCTGAGTTTCCTCTCTTTTGTTGTTTACTGAGAAGTGTGCAGGAAGAGAATAGCATCTTTTTAAATAATTTGCAAGCCCTTTACTTTTCAACTTTTAGAAGTCCCCAGAGAGCAGACAAGCAGCAGTGTCCATGCAGCTTGAGCATGCATATCTGTACATAAGGAGCAATCTTTTCAGGTTCAACAGGTTTGGAAGATGAGGCTCCCTTAAAATGCTTCAAACACAAGACACAAGTCAATACCCATAGTTGTGAACTCCTAGAGTGGTTTGTTTCTTCCTTGATTCAGAGGATTGTTAATGTGCTTTGTTACTAATACAGTGTCCAGGACCAGCAAGCAGAATGTGTGGCAGGTCCATGTGTGTGCCTGCTAATCTGTGCAAGCCACAGGACTGACAGGACAACTGATATAGGCCCAGTTAAAGAAAACTGCTGAAGAAGCCCACAGAACCCTCCAGAAAGGCCACACACCTGAGTTCATTTCTCATAATATGGGGACCACATTATTCCAGCAGCTAGCAACAGAACAACTGAATATTCACAGCTGTATAATACCCATGTAGAAACAAAGCTTTTTAATATGGAAAATTAATTTTATAGGGGCACATATGATTTTTCCAGTGCAATGCACAAACACCATGGTGGTTTTTGACAGGGGCACTACCCAGGCAGAATGAGAAGATAAAGAGAGACACAGAGAACACAAATGTCTCTGGGGTCTGGATTTTCACATAATAGGTCATTGTGGAACAATGGAACAGGACGCAGATCCTTGGGAATCTTCTGCAAGGCCATTTCCTTATGTCATTGTAGCTGAGAAAAAACAGTATTTCTAACAGGCACAATGAGGGGTTCCACAGAAGAATATTTCATGTCTGAAAAGCAGCTCACAGCAGCCTTCCTGTTTCTTATTTCAATGTGTCATCTGTTGAGAACAAAGAGAACCATCATGACATTAAAGCAATTTCTCTTTGACCCGTAGTGATCTCTAATTCACTGGACTCTGTAATTTGCTTTGTATTGGAGGTTAAGTATAGCTGCTGTAGCTGAGGACTGAAGGATGGCATTATATTACTCTGCAGTATATGTCTCTGCATTGCACATATCTCATTTCTTACTAGAATGTACAGAGAAAGGAAGTTCAGAATGCATATTCATATTAGGATGTGCTCGTGCTCTGAAGATGACTTGAATACAAAGCCAAAAAGTAATATTAGCTTTCTCACACAATTTATTCTTGAGGAACAACACTTTCATTTGAATAGGATCATTCTGCTAGCCAAAGATGTTTTTTTACTTCTGTTGAAACCACATTTCTACTGTGAACAAAATGAATTGCATAAAAGATTTTTAGAACACCCACTGTATTCAAAACATAAGGGGGCAACTCTTGCTCTCCGAACTGCACTAATGCAGTAGATATAATGGAGATGTGCCTATCAAAGTATAACTACATTATAAATGTATTCAATATATTTCCCAAACTAATTGGTTTGTCATCTAATTGCCCTTTACAAAATAGAGCTGACAGGACCAACAGTGGCCTCATCCTTTCATTCACTTTTTGGAAAACATTAGGAACTCAGGTCTGGGTGTACCAGGTTAAACAAAGCAGATTGATGAGGCAGAAAAGCCTGAAAAGACAGCCTTCTTCCCGAGACAGGACATCAGAGGCCTCTGTGTAGGATGTCTTTCATGGTAAAAGGCTTTCTCAGAGAATGCACAGCCCCTTGCTGCCCTACAGAAATAGCTCTGGTGGAACAAAAGTATCTTCAATTCAAGCAGTGTGAGAGCAGTTTCTAACTGAAGGTACAATCTTCAGAATTGCAGGACAGCCAAGAGAAAAGAGCTTCCAGAGGAATAACTAAGATTAGACCTGCTGCTCCACAACATTTGGGCTCTAGGTTCAGGATATCCCCTCCAAAAGAATTCACTGCAGCATCAGCCAGAGACACAGATGTCAATAGCTGAGGAAGGTCCCTTATAACAGCCCTGTTTGCCTGCTTTGCTGAATATCCCCGACTGTCCAGCAGAAAAGCAGCACATGCCGTGGAACTCTACCCTTTAAAAGCACAGAAATGTAGACATAGTCAAGGAATTAGTGGGAAAATGGAGGATTTACTAGAGCATGTTTGGCAGCAGTCCCCTCTTCCTGAATCCAGCAAGCAGTAAGCTACCCATCAGTTATTAGGCAGTTTCTCAGAACAACATTTTAGAAGACCTGAAGGTGGTTTAACCGAAGTTTGTCAGATAACACATATTAGTAAGCAAAATCTAACAGCCAGGGATGCCAGACTATCCTGAACAGAGGGGGGTTTAGCCTTAGTTTTGAAAAGCAGGTGGACTGAAGCACATCTGCAGCTCCTAGGGATCTGTATATGCAGCAAAAACACACTTGCAGATGTCAGGCTTGTCTGCCAATGCACCGACTAAAGGACAATTGCCTACAAAGCTTCTGCAAAGGAATTAAATTATTTCCAATGGCCTTTCTGCTTGCTTGTCAAACACCTTTCTTATCTGAGGTAAATGTCATTAACAACTCATTTGTTTAGTGTTCAGTTAAAAACAGAGGGGAATCAAACTAATCACTTTAGGTTTGAATTGCATCCTTTTCCAGTTTGAGTCACAGAAATTAAGCCCGGAAAATGTCTCATAGATCTGCTTTATCCCTCTCAGAGATTTGTTCCTCTTACTCTGTGTCTTCTTGGCACATCTCTCTTTGTGGTAGGCAAAAGTCAGCTCAGACAACCTGAACACCACCCTGTTGTTGTTAGATTTCCAGCAGTGCAGAAGATTGGTTAACATTAACATCCTCCAAATCTCAACATTCAATTATGTGTAGAACAATTGCAAAGAGACATTTGTATTGATAGGTGGTTTAGCAATGCTTGACAGTTCCTTTAACCTCAGATTTTACCAACAGTTCAAAATTTTCCTATATAAAAATGGCTGCCTCACCTAAGTTTTTATGGCCTGTTTATAGGCCTGAGAAAAAGGTCTTTAAAATAAAAACGCTGATGCAACGCTAACTGCAGCAGGCATCTCTAGGTAACATCTTTTGATAACACCTAAAATGACTGGGTTTTAAGGATGTTGTTATAATGAGAAAGGAGGGTATTTAGAGCTGCAGGTGGCATCGTTTCCAATCTAAGAACACAACTGGGTGCAGAAAATGATGCAGCTCTTACTTTCAAATAATAAATAAGACTATGATATATGTTGCTCTGAAAGGCTATAGGCAGAGAAACAGGTGGAAAGTGGAGGCCAGTGTTGCTAACAGGGATTCAGTGGTGAAAAACTGACTTTCAAAACCAAAACCTGGATTCTGTACCACGACCTTCAAAGACAGACTACATGGCATTGCATCAGATCTGCCCTGGGATTTTGCTAAATATCTGAAAATGTGCTACCCAAATATTTGATCCTTAAAGGAGACTGTTTTCCCAGGGCTCCACATGTCTGCACCCCTCCCACACGAGAAGAAGGTGGTCTATAGTCCTTTCACATCCTCTGTGGAAATGGGCACCCCAAAGCACAACAGGATCAGGGATACCAAGCCAGCAAAATGGATACACAAACTCTCAAAAGCTTTTTCTTTTACACACATATAAAACATTAAATTCTTGAATGGAAAGTACCAACCTAATGCAAAAAAAAGAAAAGGGACAAATGATTTATACATGCAGACATTTCCTTGCTTGGAGGAGGATCAGAGTAGGGCTCCCTCTCTAACAAAAATGAAGGATACCAGAAGCAAGAGGAAAGAAAGCAGGAAACAAATCTCAGTACGTGTCAGGCACCCTTTGAGGGACTGCAGCACTTTGTCAGGGTCTAGATAAGGATACAAGGATGACAAGAGCTGAGATGACCAGCTGGAAAACTACTGTCTTGTTAAACCTAGCTTTAAACCTTTACTAGCTAAGAAACCCCTTATTTCCTGAAAAAAGCCCCTCATTCCCACTGTTAAAATCTTTGTGTATCACAATTGTACCACCACCTTACAGTGCCAGTTTAGTGGGGCTGCTTTATGGCCTTATCAAGCTCACAATTTATCAATATTATCTCTCAGATTAATCAATCTGACTAAAAACAAACACAGAAACAAACCTTAGCACACACATTTTCCATTAATTTTTCGAGGCAATCACCACTGTGGTATTAGTAATTATTCCCATCCTTTTTCTTCTGAAAACCTGAAAGCTTGGAGCTGAGCAGATTCTAGACATTCCACAGTAAGAAGAGAAATCTGAACCCTTTAAACTCACTGGTGGGAATTCAGCTACAGCAATCAAACACAACAATGTCTGGTTAAAAGCAGTTTAACCACCACATCAATCTTAAAATATCAAACAATAGTGAAATGTGAAAACAGTGAAATAGCATAATACTGAAAAAATCATTACCTTAAAGGTTATGTTGGTTTTCTTAAAACTTTCAACTGCTACATAAAAAGAACACAAAAATCTGAAATCACTGTTTTCTATAATTTTTTTCCCTACAGGTTGTTTGCAAATAGTTATTTTCTAAAATTATGAACACAATATCCTACATCTGATCTTACAAATAGGAATGTGATCTATTTAATTTAGACACTTCAACTTTGAGCTTAGCTATCAATGCCAAAAAAAAGAAAACATCCACATATTATGGGTTTGGTTTTTTTTGTTTTTCAGCTTGCACAAAATTTATAGATGCATGTAATATTATGAAAAAGTACTATGGAAATAAAATGCCACATAATAAATACATCTGGGTTGAAGAACAAGAACCTGGGCATCTCTAATTCTAATATTCATTAATATTCACATGAATAAATGGTTTAACAGCTTAATATCCTAATATTCTTTTATTCCTGCTTTCTGCATGTGGTATAGTACAAAATGCTACCAGGTATTTCTGATTTACCCACTTGCAAAGCACAAGAAATTCATTTAAAAACATCATCCCCCAGTGGCCCAGCAGCTGCCCCCTGCCAGAGCTGCAGCAGCCCTCCGAAGGTGTCGGTGCTGCAGGGAGCTCAGCAGCACCTGCAGGAACATCCTCTCCTTCCAGCCACGCTCCAAAGGAATTCCAACTTGTTGCTTCAGCACAGAAGCTAAAGTTTTGGGGGTTGGTTTTTTTTCCTGTTCTAATTAACATTGCAAATCAGAGCAGAAAGAATTTGCCAGATCTCATCTGTCAAAACACTTATGGGTATCGTGTGAAATATGTGTTTCTACACTTCATATTAGATGCAAAAAGTGTGCTGGGGGAGACCTGAAGAGCAGTTAGCTCGAGAATTCTGACTCAAAAGATGAGTTCACCATTCTGTTCTTTATGAAATTGGTTAAGAACAGCATTTCCACAAAAGCCAAGATTTGTTCTTTATTCGAGAACCCTAAATCCTTGTACTATTTGGAAGTGGGTGTTGTTCATGCACCATATATCCAGCTTCTATCCAGATATAGGGAGACATTGGCAAATGTGAAATCAAAGATTATTTTTATTGTTCTCCCTTTTTTTCTCCTATCTACCAAAGGACAGATTCTGCCTTGAGAGTCTCAGGGGAAGTACAGCATTATCAATGGAGGTAAAGGAGGGTACAAAGTCAACATTAATCAAACACAACCAGTGAGTAACTAACTGTGCTGCTGTGAGACACTCTAACATGTTGAATAAACACTGTACCACAGATCACTTCATTAATGTAATTGCTTTGCTTTATTGCTTTTCTAGCCCTTTTTTCCTTAGCTTTATATTGTGTGATAGAAGCCTGAAGACATTAGTCTTGACCACCACTCCTTTCCAGCACACTTTAAAAATCTGTTTTATATTAATCATAACAGGCAAATTAAGTCTTTTCTCCAGGCTTTGCTTTTAGCTTTTGGGGATTTATGAAGGTTGATTGTAAAGCTCTTCTTTGAAAGGGCAGGAGTGATGTATCTGTAACAGAGATTTCTTTTCTAGCTCCATCAGAGGCCAAGGAGGGCAACAAATATTACAAACAGTTTGTCCAACGTTCAGTTTCCCTGCCAGTTAGTCTGTAGCCTCTTCTTTTCTACATTGCTCCACAGCAGCAAAAAAAGCACTGAAATGAAATTTAGCCCTGAAAAATTGTACTACAAATCCTACAGAAAGAATAAAACACTCTGGGAGCTCAGCCCATGGGGCGACGTGTAGCCATCCATTACACAGGCTACTGCATCAGAGGGGATACTTTTTATTAAGGTTTTATGAGCTGAGTTTTGGCAATGTCCTTGGGATCACTGACTTCCTGCCAGGCAGCAGAAACAGAACCACAAACCATAAGAGAAGCTGTAATCCCAGCATCTGTAATGTGAGAAGAGCCTCTACATCACTGACAACATTTACTTATTTGGGTGCTACACATTTCAGGGAAGAAAGATGTGTATTGGTGAAGACATACTTGTAAACATGATGCTGTGTGCTGGACCTCTAGGTACAATACATGGCCACATAAATCTTACTCAGTATGAAAACATTTGTATTGAATACTGGCTATATATAAACTTTAAATACTCCAGCACTTTAAGAAAAATCTATATTTTATGGATTAAAATATGCATAAGTTTAAATTTATCTGTGCATTTCTTCTCTGGAAACTGTTCCTTGAGAATAACATTAATATTTATTACATTTTCCATGTCTGAGCAATTATATGGGCATAAATTCTTCAAGAGCTGATTCTGCAGGACCTGAGTGGTTACATGGTATTCTGTTTATGTCAGTGAGATTGCAGGTAGGGACCTGTGCAAGATCTGTGCTCAGCCTTTAAGACAGCCCATTCCTCTAAATTCCTCTATGGCCTTACCCAGGAGTTTGCATGGCTCTGACACGCTTTGATACCTTTGAGCATTTATTCTCATTTTCTGTGAGAAAACATAGATCTTTAAACCAAAATTGAATGAGTACATTGAATCATCAGGTCAGCTGGCATACTTGATTGCTTCACTTACAAGGAAGGAACTTTTCTGTCAAGATCACACTGTCAATTGCTTAATATTTGATTGTTTTCCTGAACTGCAATTAAAATTTCTACTTGCAGCAAATCTATAATGCGAAAGACATTGAAATGAAATTACAAACAAGATAAAGGCCAAAAAATCATGGATCCATGCTGTCTGCATCCCTGAGAGAAACAGCAAATCAAATTACACTGAATGGAAAAGTAAATGATGAATCTACTAAGTGAGAATGATTCTCCACAAGATGAACAAATTAACTTCACAGTTCTGTTTCAATATGTACTTCCTACACGACCGAAAACCCCTCTCTCCTTCTAGCTTCAGGAGAGTGTACCTTCAGCTGGCAAAGACAGAATGCTAGCCACTCAGAAAGGTGACTTTTTTGGACAAATGAGGAAACTTTAATGAATTCCCCACTCTGCAGACGGCTGTAGTATATGTTAGAGCACCTGCTGCAACTCACTTCATATCACATTGCAGTTATGAAAAATAGTTTGCTATTTTGGAACCCTCTGGCAGCCAGAGTGAATCACTGAGGGCCCAAAGCTCATTTATCTTTTGTCAGAACTGAAGCCAAATGAACGCCATCTTGCCCAGCAGCTGAAGAATGGGGGAAAAATCACTCTGCAAGTAAAAATAACCAGAAGAGCTTGCAAGAGTTGCAAAGACAAGTGACTTCTGGCAGGTAATAAAAAGCTTCTCACAACTCACTCAAGCTTTTTAGACACAATTTCATGCAAGGTCCTGAGGAAAGCAACTGGGAGGGGGAAAGGCAGGGCGGGGCAGGGAGGGAGAGAGAGGGCAGAGGGAGGTGATGTGGAAGAGGGAGGAGAGGAAGAGAAGAAGCAGAGTCTGAGCCACATTGACACTGTCGTGGCTGGGTGACCTGCTGGCTACACAGATAGACAAGTTTAGGATTGTAGCTCCAGGTCTCACACAGATGTAAGGCAAGGACTGCCCTGACAGACACTCCACACCTCCAAAGCAGCAAAGGCAAACCTGAACCATTGCTGCCCGGCAAAGCCTGTGGAAGTTGAGACAGGTGGAAGAAATTGGGTACTGTATATTATGAATATAGGGAATAGCTGCTCTTTCAGTACATTTAACCAACACACACATTATCTGTGCCACTCTCAAAGATCCACACTTCTCTGCTTCCCACAACTCTGTTAAAACCAATACTTTCCCCATCCGAGTGCTGATTTCTTCCAGGATTTTCTGTAGCCTTAAGAGCTTGCAAAAAGCAGAAAGTGCAAGGTGACAAACCCACCACATATATCACAGTTGTTCGTATGGAATTCTTCTCCATATATTTCCATTTTTAACATTTCAATGAATAACTGACTGAATTCTTTTATTCACTGTATTTACTGATTCGAGGCAATGTTACCTGCATTTACCCCTATCAAATCTCTGATCACTGGCATAAAGCAGCTTCTCCAGAGTCCTGATGTCCAGCAACACAGTGGTGTGTTCTCCTCAGCAAAGCACAGTAATAACACAGGCAGAGGTAGCATCTTCTACTAGACAATCTAAAGGAGTTTGAAACCTAAAAGGCCTTGGCACAAAAGCCATTTTCCTCTTCCAGCTGTGCTCACTGGTCTAATAAAAGATAGGCCTCCTGCAAACCTTGCATTTTTAAAGTATCCAATAATCTGAATGTGAGGAGTATCTCAAGAGATGCAGACACACTATATTTTCCTTTCCTTTTCCCCTTATGTCTGGTAAGGTATATGCTCTTTTTTTATAAATAGGAACATGTTTTGGTGGTACATTCAAGCTTTAAAAGGAATTCTTTTGTTCTGTGGCTGTAAAGGATATACAGGAATCCTTGCAACCACTGTAAGAGGAATTTTAAGGTTACCTATTTCAGGGAAAAAGGCAAAAACAGACATTAACCCTGTTTAATCTCTATGACTTACACAGGATTCATGTTACTATAAGCACACTTTCCTTTCATGCTTCCTCATTATCTATTTCAGCTATTAAAGCCACCATTCAGGTATTATTAGCCACGCACTAACAGTTGAAATACACAAAATATGGAGTGATCCACAGAATGAAGTTAGACTTTCAAGTTCAGTAAAATCTGAACAGAGTTGTACTTTTTCCCTTTTCTTTCCCCCAGCTGGAGCCACAAAGATCATCCTTGGAGTTTATAACACAGAAAGCATTAAAATAAATCAGTGGTCTTTGTTTTCTGTAGAACTAAGTGTACCTCTAGTGCAACAGGATCTTTATATGACTACTAATGCTTACTTCATACACTAAACTGAAATATATGGAACAACACAGGGAATCAAAGACAGGTCAATGCTTTCAGGTAGAAAAACTTTGAACCGAGATGTCACCAAACTATTTATTTTTTTTCCAGATTGTTTTTTAACTTGTTATTTCTCTAGCTTACAAATAACTACCGACTTCCAGCCAATGAGGCTTCTCTTGATTTCCCTGGGAGTCAGAGGAGGTTTTTTAATTAGCTTTGATTCTTTGACATTTTGATAATATGAATCTGCTGAATTTTGATAGTATGAATTTGATAGTATGATCTTAACACTTCTTGTACTGAACTTCAACTGGAAAGCTAAAGAGTTTTAAATAATTTTCACCCATCCAGTTCCTTTGTTTGCATAAGTTTAAATGCACCACAGACTGTTCCCAAACTGAAAGAGTCTCAAAAGAACAAGAAAGCAGAAAATGAGCAATGCAGCATCATCATCGTCATTTACAAATAAAATGATAATACAGCCTCCTTCTTAAGGACCTGAGAAAAACAACATGCAATTCTTACACAATAGTGTCAATGTTCATGAGACTTTGAATCACTTCTTTTAAAATCTATTCTATAAAAAAGCATAATATATAAAGAACAGAAAAGCTGTTATACAGCTTTATTATAGCCCCCAAATCTTCTCTGAGCTGCATGTCAGCAATGACATTTGAACAGTGAAATCTTATATCCTGGGTTTAACTTCAAATTCAAACTACAGGAAAGAATCTTCTCCTCCATATACAGCTAAGCAGCACTAACTTGATAACTCGGTTCCTAAGGTGGTTTCCAACATGTTCGAGTATTCTGCTCCTACCCAGATTCCCTCTGCTACGTCAAAGGTGAATGGAGCTACAAAATACGCAGATTACATGAAATTATTCAGGTTAATCATGACAGGAAGAGTATGAAGCTCTTAAGAGGGAGCCTGGTGAGCAAGCAACATTGTCAAATGTGAGATCCAAATGCAATTAAATGCCAAATACTCTACGCTGGAAGGAATAATCTGAATCACAGCAGCATCTTACAGCCTCTGCATTACATCATGACAGACATGTACATCATTGCAGACAACTGAATGAAGAAACAATCCCAAACAAAAGATAACAAAAACCCTAAGATGCAAAATACATTATACAGAAATAAATTAGGAAAGTAATTTTGATTCCATGTATGTAATTCAGAAATCTAATCTCCTTTATTGGATTGGCTTTTTTTGACTTTGAAAAGAAGTAAGAAAACATGATGGAATGCTTTATGAGTGGCAAACACTAAGAATGATCAGAAGCATTGAAGAAATCCTCACCATATATGGAGCTGAAAGAGTGGGGGGGGGGGTTTAATCCTCAGACAACCTAAATGCAAGGAAATGTGACTATTTTGACAATAGTAAACAGAAATCTGGTGAGAAGACCTCTAGTTAGAAATATATTTCTTCAAAATGGTTAGAGGAGAATAATTTTCTTTTTGGTTTAAAATTAGGTTGTACAGCTTATTTCTAGAGGGTGATGACCCAGTATGTCACAAAATTCCAACAAGCTGAGATACAATGCTGGGGAAAAAAAATCTGAAGTCAGGTATATTCAGACCTGGGCTAAGACAGGTTTGAGGCATGGGTGAGTAGAGAGCAGCATCACTAATGGACAGTCACACACAGTGCTAAAGCAGCTGGAGCATCACTGCTACAGACAAAGTTTTTACTCATTCAGCATCAGTAATTTCATGGACCACAATCTCCATTTCTGTCTCTGCCACAAATTTCTTTCATCACTCTCCTGCTCCTGTACTTCAAGCTTATCTTTTAGCAAAACAAAAATAATCTTAATACTTTAAAGAGGAAAGCTGTAAGAATAATGCCTGCCACTTTGCCACACAAAATGCTTTGGGAAAGTTTTCAATTAAGAGTGTAAAAGAACAAGTGCACCATGCAGGAAACTAAGGACACTTAATGATATCAACATGACTGCAAGTGCTGGGAGGCATCTCAGGGTCTGAGGCTGCATTCAGATGCAGTATTCCATGCCAAGAACAGATTAATCAAGATACTTGCCATGTGAATTGAATACTGAGAGTAATATTGCATATAATGTTTGTCATGGACCAAGTCTATGCTTTTCTGTTTCAACACTTCAGATGTAACAATTCATCTGCCCCCTTCCTTCCCCAATCACTTCTTTAGCTGTAATTGCAGCTCCAGCCTTAAGCTGGTGTGGCCAATGGGCTCAGTTTATATGGCTTGAGGAATTCTCTTCTTATCACACTGAGGGACTCAAGCAAAAACACCTCATCTTCAAGTAGAAAATATTACTAATTTGGATGGAGCCTTTTAGATTTCTGATGATTCTCATGAATCAGACATTTTGACATATTTGAACTCACAAACCAGACACCAGCTACTTCAAGAGTTGGCTGTTCAGCTACAGGCAAAGAGGTCTGTGGGCAAAAGGGGCAGAGAGCATCCTTGGAAATGATGTGGTAAAGCAGCAAACCTTACCACAGGGGCTACACTGGGGAGGAGAGGGTGTGCAAGACAGACACACCTCAGTCTTCTGTGTCCCAGTACAACAGCTCTCTGTTAACAACAGGGATTTACAGGAGATCTTGATATTGGCTCTTTACTGCCAAGTGACCTTACCTTAATAGAGGTCCCTCTCTCTGGGAACAGATAACATCCAATTTGACAAACAAACCCTATATTACATATATAATACTATACTACACACACTACTTAAAGCTTTTTAGCTGAAATTAATTTATGTTCTTTAGCAGAGTTTGTTTTGTTTTTTACAGCTTGTTTTCATCTCACTGTTTTACACAGAGAAAAAGACTCATTTCCCCTCCTATTTTGAAGCCATTTCACCACTCACCATTTAAAAAAAAAAAAAAAGGAATGGGATATGTCACTTGACATTTTCTCTTGAAAATATTTATATATTGAAGGAGCAGTGCTCCTCACCCCTCTTTAGAGCCTACAATATAAAATTGTTCTAGGAAAATCAGGCATGTCAAAGCAGATCTCCCTATAAACACACTCCAAAAAGTTAAATCATACCACCTCTGGAAAAGCCCAAGCCAGTTACAGCAGAAATGAGACTACACTGGTACTTACCCTGGTAGCACAGCCTTTGAACTTGGAACCCAGTTCAGGGAAGTACCATAGCTACGGTGCATGGAATTTTGTGAACTGTGTTCTGCTCTCTCTCCTGCCAGAGAGGAAAAAGCTACTGTGTTACTCGAATACTGAAATTCTTTCATATGCAAATATGTCGGGCAGCAGCATAGCCTCCAGGGTACTGGCAAAACCTGAGAGGCACCAGGCTCCAGCGAGCTGCTCATTAAGGGTATGTTCTGATCCAGACAGCAATCTAAAGGGATTCAAGTTGCATCCACTCTCTTCCTTCCCATAAAGTACAGAGCATCTAGACTTTCAGAAAATTCCTGATCAGTTCTAGTTTCCTCTTCAGGAAATATAAATGCAATGGATTGGGCAAAACCCAGAGAGCTTCCCTAGAAATGTTTTGAGTTCAAAGACATGCTAATCAGAAAGGGATTCTTAGGTCCACAGCGGATTTTCAGTCAAAGTGAAAACCATTCTTCCACCTCCCTGGTCTCTGGCAGCCTGGCATCCACTGTGGAATGCCAGTGGGATGAGTGACTGATCTGACGCAGGCACTGGAGCTCAGGTCTTTCCTCACCCTCCAAGCACAGCAGTGGTAGGATTATTCCCCTCTGCAAAGACACCAGTAGATGCTTCCAAACCTGAAATCATCATGTCCAAGTACATTTCCTACACAGCTCTACACTATGTCCGTGGCAAGTTTCCTTCCAGCAATACAAAGATCGTGCTGTGTCATACTCCTGACATAGTACATAAAATAACACTTTGGGCAGGAATGCCCTTCAGACAAGGATAGGCTACTTCTGTCCTCAAAGTGCCCCTGTTTTTCAGTGGGATGCTCAAAACCTCTTAGAGACAACAGATAAATTTTAAAAACAACATGATGTGAAATAAAAACAACAAAATAAAACAACCCAAAGAACACCACGAATTTAAAGGTAGGAGAAATGAGGTACATTTGCCTTAGAGCACACAGGCAGCAAGGGAGCCAGGAGAGAAGGGCTCTGCATCTCCACTTCTGACAGAAAGAAGCCCCTCCTTTTTTTTTAAACATGCTTACCATAAAAATTTGCTGTTACTTGTGTGGGTAGAGAGTCTGTTGTATGTTGTTTAAATGATCTGGCTGCACACTTCTGCAGAAAAGTCGTCTCAAATAGCTTTAACTACTAAACATCTGCTGGAGGTGTTGCTTATGCCAAAAACATGTCACATCAAGAAGGTCACTCACATTGTGCTAACACCTTAATAAGTCATTCTTTCTTTGTTTGGCTTGATGCTCTAATATTTAGAGACATTTGAAATTTTCTACACTACTAGCAAGCAGCTTGTTCAGAACTACAGAGTGAAGGTTACATTGGAAGTGTCCTTTTCCTTTCAGATGAAGTTTGTGTGCAGTACTCCAAAGCAATCTGAGAAGCTCCGTCCTCATTAATCTAAGTTTTTAGTCTGAAAGTACAGTATCAAAAGGCTTTTCTCCTCTGCCTGTGCTGCATAATTTCTCTCTCTCTCCATTCTCCTCCTGCCCATTTTATCTTTGCAGCCATAATATATAGCTTTTTAATGTTTGTGTGTTGGACAACAACCCAAACACAATGAGATACAGAACAGAAAGTTTGTATTTACAATTTCAACTCTTGTAAATTCTTCTTGTTATGGTCTGTTCTTCACCACTTTACAGTATTCACCAACAGAAGAAAAATAAAGATCACTGAGTACAGGACTGTGAAACTTGCACACTGTTTCTATACCAAAATTGAATCCCTGCTTACATGAATCACTCACTATTTAGACAATGCAAATGATCTGTCATTCACAGAAAGTAATTTGGCTCTCCATGTTGTAAACGTGGCTGTGTTTACAGACAGACTTTGAAATTCAGCTCTGGGGACTGCACTGGCCTTTTGAAGGGGTATTTTAAGAAGGGCATGAGTCAGTACACCAGAGAAATAAGAATCAGAGAGCAAGACAGATCTCTTTCTAGTAAGGCGGTGGACAGCAACACTGCACATTCATCCAGCTTTGTGGATAAAAGGAGCAGAATTTAGCTAATCCTCACACACAGGAGCAGTGCTATTACAATTGCTCAGTCAGCCATTCTGGGGTGAATCTGGATCATTTGGGTTTTAAGACTATTATGATGGCTTTACATTTCACTGAGCAGACTATTACACATATAATTCAGAAAGACAGTGAGTTCTTACATGTGGATTCCAAGTTCACTGTGCAGAAGAAAACAGTGGACAGTTCAGACCACTGTGGATATCATCACTTACCAAGTATCAGGACAAAAGTAAGTTTTTCTAGTAAAATACATACAGCATTTCCACATACTTTGGGAGGAGTGATACCAGCACATTTATGGGAAGAATAAATAGTCTTTATGCCAATTGTTTTGTGCCCTTCAAATCCCCTATATTAGAAAAAGAAAATGAAAAATTATCTGACCTTCTATATATTTGAGATTGAATTTCTGTATTTTACTGCACTACCCTAATATACCCATTGTTTTGTTCACCATTTCTTTATCCCTTCAAACTGAACCTCCATATCTTTATTCTTTTCTAATCAGCGGATTACTAAATTTTGTACTTCACTGCTTTAAATACACAAATTTTTCATTTGCTTTTATGGTTAGAGCACAACACCAGAAAAGCAAAAGGCAAATCACTGAAGAGAATGAAAATTTCTATTGATTCACCTGCATATTAGAGCTCTTAAACAAAATGCTGCAATTCTTCTAAATGTAATCCGTAGTTGGGTGCAAATAACACAGTATATTTTTTAAATAATAAGGCACAGAATAGAAAGGCTAGTCTTATATCCATTTTGACTTGAAGCACTGCTTCTTGCCATCACTGCAAAACTGCCTCTGTCCAACTTACAAGTTATTTTTGCAATTACACACCTACATTTGTGCCTGCCTGAAAATTCCCTTTTGAACAGTTGCTTTGCCTTCCTCAGCATTTGGCCTTGAAACTGGATGGAAAATGGTGGAAGGATGCAAGAGGAATTCCTCCAGCAGAGATCACTGATCATAAGGCAACTGCACCCAGTCCAAAGTCTGTCATACAGTGTGCTGCTTTCAACAGAGACCAAAAGCAGGTTCCCAGGGCAGATAGAAATGCAGAACAGGCAGATGAGCTCCTCCTTTGGAGCACCTTTACTGCAGCTGAGCAGGTATTTGCAGCTCAGCAGTTTCCTGAGCTCCAGCAGTTTCTGTCTGTTTAACATCCTTCCAAGGATTTCTCTTCCACAGACTTGTACAGGCTCCTCTACAACAGCTCTTCTGGACTTACAGAGGAGAGTTTCACAAATAAATACAAAGCCATTTTCAAGCCAGAAATCTATGGAAAGAGGGGAGGCATGGCCTAAAGGGTACATGAGAAACCTCTAGCCTCTTCAAGCTGAAATTTGTATCTGCTCATTTAGAGTTCATGCCATGCATCAGAAGTGAAAGCAGAATTTTATCTTGCTGAAACATCTGGATGATCCCCACTGACACTTGAGCAGCTGAGAGGGTCCATCACTGTATTTAGTATGGAAAATGTATTAGGAAAGAGGCAAAGCTGCCATCTCCTGTAGCCAGGGAAGACAAACCCCATGTAAATCCTACATTTTCAGACCCAAACAAAACATCCTTACACACACAGTCACACCTGGCAGAGCATCATCACCTGGCAAAAAAGGCATTCAAGCAGGAGTGGACAAACCAGTAAGTGACCCTTCAGGTTGCCCAGCTGTGGCATTCTGAATGCCTGCAAAACATCTGTGCTGGAACCTTTAACAAGCCTGCTTTCTGCACACCCCCCAGATTATTTAACTAAGCTGCACATGCCCAAATCACGAGCAGACTAGAAATATTCCCTCTTCACACCACATGCTCAGCCTGCTGAACTCCACCAGTGACAGCATGCTCATGTCCATGGAAAGGGAAGCAGCTTGAAACTCCATAAGACATTCCATATACTGGATGTCAGTTATTCCTATCCACTTTTAAATGTCCAATGCATTAGTCCTGACACTGTGGAAGTTTAACTGATACAATTCAAAGGGGTTTGGTTTTTAAATATTTCTGCAAAGTCTGACCTCTTTTAATTATTCTCCATAATAGAGCTTCATTTCTTATATGTTAAGACCTTTTTACTTCAAAATTGTTACATTCTTTTAAACTACTTCTTAAAAGTTTAATCATTATTGGCAGTAAATTCTGGGGCATTTTCCCCCAGGCTTTTCAGTCTTTCAGTCATT
Organism: Climacteris rufus; assembly: GCA_013398175.1. NCBI lineage: Eukaryota > Metazoa > Chordata > Aves > Passeriformes > Climacteridae > Climacteris > Climacteris rufus. The sequence continues at coordinate 484,509 of VZRZ01003106.1, forward strand.
TAAAAATTTGAATATTATTAAGATGTATGTAGGGATCACACAGGATATAGGTTCTCACATGAGAACACAAAGACTGTAGGATCTTATGGTACCAGCACCATGGGGCCACACACTGTTCTAGAAGACGTGTATCAATGTGATGTCTAACTTATCTGCCCTTTATGCCAAACTCCTACTGACACTGAAGAGTTCTGCATACACAGAGAGAGTAGATAGAATATAATGCAAAAATAAAGTGGCAGCATCAACTGAAGTTCCTTGTTCTCCTGAGTTTGTCAAGGCTTTGTTACTTGGCAGCTTTTCATACAATATTTATTATGGCTGCAATTTTTCCCCATTAACATGTTTTAATCTGGGAAAAATGTCACATTTTTCTATTTTAAATATACAAAGTCTGACATTTTTTGTGAGCTCATCTTTAGTAGATCGCTTTTTGTTCTAACCTCGGAGGAGTGGAGAAAAGATACTTCTCCTATCTTCTTACTTCTTTTTCCTTTGAAGTTTCTATATTCCCTGTGTTTTGGGTTTGTGTGGGATACAGATTCTCACAATAGAGTGGAAGTCACAGATAGTGTTCAGGCCTTAAGCTATTATCACTCAAACTACAAGTGGATAGAAAATTTCTTTGCTGATATCAAAGACAGACCAAGTCATATATCAAAGAAATGGGTCAGAGCTAACTCCTTGGGCAGCCCAGATTCTCTCTGGTGGATCAGCATTTCAAATTAGCAGGTGCACATGTGCACAGTGTACAACAAATGGGATAATCTACTGCTTGATAGCTTAAAACATTAGCATTGAGTCACATGGTGCTTTATCACTTACTCCACCATAGATGATCTATGTTGCAAGCAGCACGGGAAAAAAATCTAAACATGTCATAAGAATTCTTTTAGAACTCACCAAAAGGCAGTTTCTCCAAGTTAGTATTTATCTTCTTTTTTTTTTAATAGTCAACTCATACAAACTGAAATTTGTATCTCCTCATCTAGAGTTTATGCCATGCATCAGAAGCAAAAGCATAATTTTCATCCTTCTACAGGAACCGAATTGTTGTTATCCCGTTTTCCAGATGTGAAAATCTGTCATCTCTGTCAATGTCTCTGTATCTAAATTTGTATTTCAGCAGTCTGGCTTACAGGTCTGAAACCATGCTGTGCAACTAAAAAGGAAAAGGTATTTCTTTCCCTCCTACAAGGAACGTCCCATTGTTATGATCCAGTTTTCCTTTCAGATTTTGTCACTGTTATTTTTTAATTAGACGTGTAATGCATTTAATGTATTTCATAGCCTTGAATTCCTTACTTAATCTGTATTCTTAAAGTTCAGAAATACCAGTTTACCATTTAAATAGCTGTGGAGATAATTCATGAGATAATTTTTTTCTCTGTGTAGACAGACTAGTTCCCAAATCACGAAGCATCTTTTAAAGGTAATATTTACATTCATATCACAAATATTCCATTTGAGAATCTCATTATGAATAAACAGATAAATTGAAAAATAAATATGGCAAGTTCTGATTTCACAGTCTTTACAGTGAAATGTTTTTAACCTACATTTAATGTCTTGATGAATCTGTAAGACAGCAGTTTTTTGCCATTAATAGATCAGATGCAACAGTATAGTTGCTGTTTTCAGCATCTTTTCCCCTCCAAACACTGTTTAATCACAGCGTAAACTCATTCACTGAGCTGCTTATACGTGGTGTTTAGAAAACAAATCCAACTTAATGTGCATTTTTGAAGGTATATAACTATCCCAAGGCTTACCTACCAAGAGATGTGATCCAAAGTCATGCTTTGCCTGCCTTATGGGCAGCAGAAGGCCCCCCTGACAGAGCACAGAGCCTCACAGGAGAATGCCTGGGGCCTTCTGAGCACATCTCCGTAATCCAGCTCTGGAGCCTGACTCTGTTACCAGCCAAGCCACCTCCATGGAGCCCATCGTTCCCTCTTCGTGCCCATGGTCTTTTCCAAAGCTTTGTGTCAGCAGCTGCATGCAAAACAGCTGAGAGACATCATTAAAAATACATAGAAGTCTCTCTGCTGATGGCATGCTGAGAAATAGTCAACAGTTCTGGTAGTACAAGCTCTGTCTCACGTTCAGCTGTCAACCAGGCTGAACAGGGGTTGGACATGATGAGCACTCTCACCTGCACTGCCCCCATATTTTCTATCACAATGAGGTTCAGTGTTGGCCTCCAGCTGGCAGAACAGTCAATATTCACCACTGAGCGTCTCTGTCACAGCACCGTAAGACAAACAAGAAGAGGTTCAGAGACATGTTAATTCTAGTTCCTGGTAAGAGATTATACTTCCAAACCAAATGTTGATTTTAAGCATTATTTGTCTTTACCAGGAAGGATGAGTATGGGCAGAAATGATCACTACTGAAAGGTTTCTATCTGGAGAATTTACCAGCTACCTATGAATCTCTGCTAAAGTAATTTTAAATGACAAAATGTTAAATTTGTAATTATATGAAATCTCAGTTATCCACATTCTGGCACATCTAAAGCTCTTGGACCATTCCCTGCTGTCTCTTCAGAAAATTCTGTGTATGGTACTACCTAGAATTTTGCTAGATAATATTTGGATGTGTACCCGAGGCCTCCTTCCCCATCCAGTGGTTACCATATTACAAAGATCTACATGATGATGAAAATAAAGTATGAAGGTACAGAACAGAGCAGCATGGAGTTTAAAATCAAATCCTACACTGCACAAGGAACTAGTTTGCCTTCTGCACCAGACCACCAGAGTGCAAATCAGACCTATTGGACAAGTACTGGAGTCAGCAGTTGTGGAAACTGCAGTGCCACTTGACACACAATTTTCATCTAATACATTATAAATGTTATAAATATTTTACTTTATAGGCAACACAAGGCAGCAAATACATTACCAACTTGACTGCTACAGGATTTTGCTACAATTCATGAGGCAAAAAATGTTGATTTTTTCTTTTAAGGAATGCCACTGGTTTTGTTATCCTACTGCAACAGTTACCCTGGCTTCTATTCCAGCAGCCCCTCCTGCCAAAGTGGAGGGCACTACTTGGCTTTTTGCAAATCCTCTTAGGGCAAGCACGTACAGGAGTCATACAGATCCTTGTATAAGTAAAGAAGGATCAGGATTCTGTTGATCAGGAAGGAACTGGAGGAATCTCTCCTCTCTCAGACCACCTTTCTTTGACCGTAGCTACTCCCCTCAGGAATGTTTTAGTCACAGAAATAACCGAGTTGACTTTCTTCCAGTGCCAAGCTCTTTTATTCTATTTATGATTTTTTTCACACTTGCTACATCATCAACTCCATATAAAGAGCACCAGTGGAAGTCATTTCCCCAATTAGACAGTTCATATGGGACAGAGAAGTTAAGGCTACTTTACACCAGTACTGGTAGGCTCTACCCTGTCCCAAAGCATTGAAACAGCTCTCCCCAGGCTAACAATCTGCCAGTGAGATAAAATCCAAACTGCACTTCACAGTTGCACCAATACAGACAGAAAAGTCCTTGCATGAAAAGCCAACATATTGCTTTTTACAGCCACCAGATTCTTAGGAACAGGCCTGTGCCATCCAGTGGGAAGAGAACCAACCTGGGGTTCAAAGCAAACTTCCCAGGGTCTCACTGTTGTGCTGAGAGGGTTGGGTCTGTGTCTCCCCTCCCCATGGTCTGTATTGTTCCATTATATAAAGGATTCAGATAGAATAGGGTTCATCTATGCCAAAATACTTTCAAGGAATATAGCCAAAAAAAGGGGGGGAAATGGCAGTCACTACTCTCTGATTGTTAAGGCGTGATTTGAAAACATCTGCAAGTCACAGTAGTAGTGAGTGGCTGCAGACAGGACTATCTCCCAAAACAGTTCCCACATTGCATTTGTCTTGCACAGGACTTGGCATCCAGTAACTCTTGGAATACACTGTGCCTGTGAGGAGCTCAGCTAGGGGCACACACAGACCTGTGGTGAGGGGAACAGGTGATCCACAATGCTCATGGCATGGAGAAAAGAAAAGACAGCTGCAGGGAAAGAGCCTCTGCTGCTCTGCAAACATCGAGTTATCTTCATTTGTACAGATTTGCTCAGTGTTAGTAACTTACTGAATTCCTCTCTGGCAAGAGGAGGCAGAAGATCACTCCAGACAGGAGCTCACTTTATGTGCCACTAACTCCATCACATGCCTGGAAACTACAGAATCTTGGGACTGAACGTAGGCTTTGGATTTGAACAGTGCAAAAATAAGGACTTGGGGCTAAAAGATAAGGCCTCATATCCATTAGGATAGTCTCTCTGTCTCTTCACCATCCAACATATGAGATAATCCCAATCCTCTTGGAATGCACTCAAGAGTAGATAGAGTCACAGCATCAGATGCCTCACACATACAATTTTAAATAAATGCACAAACAGATGAAATCTGACTGTAACAAGCTACATATATTCAGATATCACATAAATATCAGCTGTTATTTTCTTATAAATGCAATTGCCAACATGTAATAAATAAAAGAACAAACCAACACTCTACCCTGCCAGGCAAGAAGGAGCCAAGACAAGAACTTATCACTACAGTTTTATCCTGCTGCCGCTGATGAGCTTCACTCGGAATTTGCCAGGCATAAGCTTCAGGTTTAAAGTAGCAGTGACTGCAAGCTAGAATTAAAAGCAAAGCCAAGAACCTTTCATTCCTGCAAAGTAACTGCACTGAGGTTTAAGTACTCACATGGCCAGAATTTGGAGGTTCTTTTAAATACATTTTCAGTTTTCAATCTAGAAATAAAAGAAGTTTGTTTGGGTTTTTTTTAAAACTTTGGCTACATCTGTTTTTCAGCCTTTCTGCACTCATGGTTACACGTACACAACAAAATATTCTCCTGGTGTTCCTTGACAAGAGAAAACATTCATTCATAGCATCATTTCTTGCAATCAACCACCTAGTTGAAAACCCAGATCCTGCCTCCAAAACATAGCTGCAATATGGAACAATCCCTGGAAAGGAGTTCCAGATGTCAAGCTAACTTGGCTGCTAGTTGGAAGATTGTTAGAAGATGGAGCTATCCTGTGATTCCCCCTTCTGCAAAACACAAAGAAAGGCTTGTTCAGGGGAAAGTCTATAAAAACTACTTGTTGGGTTGTTGTTGGTTTTGTTTTTTAAAAAAATCAGAGTTCTTAAGCTATTAGTGGCTGATCACTCGAAGGAAGTGTGCAGCTGTTTTGATTGATGATTGAATTTTAAATATTTATGATGGATGAAGTATGTACCTGGAAATGATTGGGGGTACTGCTGTGTGTCGTATGCTTCTCACCAGGACTCTACTGAAAATGAGATAATATCATAACTGGTTTTAATTCCAGGATAAAATATTGTAAGAAACTGTACAGACAGAAATACTGCATGTGTGTGAAATCTAAGTAGCTAAAAGCTAATTCAAAACTATTTTCAGCGTATTTTGAAATCAGCTTTTTTCCTTAAAAAATAATTCTGATTAGTTGGTATTTAATGTACTCTTGAATCACAACTTCTCAAATGCTTTTTAGCATTCAGTAGGAATTTGCATCCTGTGTTCCACCTGAATTGTTTCAGGCAAGGATAAACAAAAAACTGGGTGGTATTGGTAACCACTAAAGTACCCGAAGACAAATGATGGCCAGATTGCCTCAGATTAAATTGTTAAAGATGGTTATTGCCTACCCAGACTGATCCCATAGGTATGAACCTTGCTAGAGGGCAGAGCTTGAGGATCTGAAATTTTCAGTCTTCCTTCCTCAGCAAGGAGGAGAGGGCAGGGAAAGATCCCAAGCAGATCAACTCCCCACCCTTCCTATCTCCTTTTCCCCCAGGGCAGTATGGCAGCAGAGGTACAAACAGTCTCCTCATCTTCCCTTCTTTTCAGCTGCCACGAGGAAGAACATCCACTCAAATTCTTTCATCTTCCATCCAGCATTTTGGAGAATTTTATATTGCCACATGTGGGTTTTGGGTTTTTTTTTTAGAATAGTTGCTGGATTTAAGAAGATCCCCAGGGAACATCCACCACCTGGTGGATTTGGGCATGGGAAGAGGTCAGAGCTCCCCTAGGGACCGTCCTGTACAAGGAGATAAGCCCTGACACTCAATGCAGGTCAGAGCTCGGCTCGTGCCTCCTGCTGGCAGAGAGGCACAGCATCACTGCTTCTGAACACCACCAGAGAAATGGCAAAAACAAACCCCAAAACCTAAATTATACTGCTCTAGCCACAGTTCTTAGACGTCTGATTAGATTGATGGATAGTTCAAAGGTAAAAAATATCAAAAACTGGCTAGGTATAAGATAGAATTCATAGAGAATATAAAATACCTGCACCTCATATTGTTATTGTACTTCTTTTGGAAAAGTCCTTCAAACGCCTAAGAATTTCACAGAAAATCCTATGTATAATCTATACACATTTACCTCTAGTACAGCGTGAGGATTTTTTTTTTTAATCAAAAAACATAGAAGCCCAGGATTTTTCACAGTCCTTTGTGTTTTGTTAAATACTTATGCAGTAATCTGAAGAAGTAGTCTGTAGCTTTCTGCAGCAACATTTTCCCATAAAATGAGCACTCTTTGATTCGGTCTCTTAAGACACATCTCCAGTTGTGTTGGTGGGCAAGCATATTGCAGATTATATTATCATGTATTATTGAACCATTGCAAAAGTGTTGTGAGTGGAATTTAAATTCTAAGATGCTTTGACCATATCTTTATTTTAAACATCTTCACCAGGGCTGAAATTCTTTATCATAAACTTCAGCCTAAGGCAAAATTCTAGACCTGAGCTAGTATCCATTAAAATACATGTTGGAAAGACAGGTCTGGACACCCCAAGGAGCAAAATGTCACTGCAGCCAGAGTATTTCTCTGTGCACAGTGACAGCTACCAAAACCCTTCAGATATCCATCACCTCCTGATGCTTTCTTTTTGAAAAGTCTCAATAATTACGTCCTGTACTTGGCAACATTCAGAAATTATTTTCTGCTACCATAAGAAAAATTAGGATTAAAATATCCTGCCATTGGCACCTTTCTGTGTGGTATTAATACCAGGATTGTATTTATATTTAGGCTTCACCCACGAGAAAAAGATTCTTGTATAATTCAGTACTACACTTAGAGAGGAAAAAACCTCTAGGCCACAATATGTAGTTAATATTCAGAATTAAGTCAGTTTATTATGCATCAACTGGTAGGTCAAACTCAGCTTTGTGTGCTGTAATTTATAATACAGCTTTATGCCCAAAGCAATATGGAAGCCCTGAAGCAACACAGTGAATTATTACAACTGAATCTGAACACTACCTTCAAAAATGTATACGATTTCTTCTATTTCTATTGCATGCAGGCTATAAACATGATGTCAGATAGCTCCGTGCTGCAAGGACATCTAAATAAAATAGCAGTTTCATGACCAGTGTCAGCATTTGGCAGTCTACTTCCTGCAGTCTTAGTCAGTGGTAATCCAGCTGCTTCAGATGATTTAACTCATTCAGTAAAAGTGATGTGAGGAGCTTTCTAAGCCACTAAGAGCCAACAGATTTTTCTCTCCTAATGACACAGCAAATCCAACGGCACAAAACAGTTCTGCCCAAGCTCGGGCTTTATATTTATGTTTTACATTAAGTGATCTGCATGGGCAAGGCACAAAGCAGTATCCTTCTGGAAATCCTCAGGAGCTGATGCTGAAGTACCTCTACTCCCTTCTGCTTCCACACCGGGCTCCTTCGTGCTCCCGAGTGGACAGAGCCCCATTGGCCAGGGGCAGAGCCAGGCTGCCCTTGCAGTGCCATCACTGGGGAGGCCTTGCTTCTGAACGGCTCAAACTATCCCACAGAACGTAAAGAAGGCTGCAAATGGACATCATGGAACAGGCAAATTAATTACAGCCTCTTCCAATGCTGCAGAAATGAGCTCCTGTCCTCACATTTACCCACACTGGAGTCTAGAGACAGGATAACTCTGTAAAACACACAGTGCCTTTGCCAGCCCTGAAAATCAGACATGGTTTTGTTTCTATCATTTTAAAATATAACTGAGCTCAAGACCCGGGATCCTTAGGCCAAATGTGCATCAGAAGTATCACTCTGAAGGGTATTTTCAGCTATGGTAAATGGGATGAGGGGAGATAAAGCAAAGTTTCCATGTTAAAAATCAGGTTTTTCCGTCCCTGCTCTCCTCCCATCACTGAGTTCCACCCACAACAGGTGCATTAGCAGTAAATTTGCCAGCTTAGGCTTGGTAGTCACTTTTGTACACTCCTGCTAATACTCTTCAAGTAATATGCCACCCTGTGAAGAAATACATTTTAAAAACAACCAAACTCTATAATCAAGCCCCATCAACATTGGCTAATTAATTCTGAGCATTTTGATGTTGCTTCTCACCACTGCATAGCATCTCTCTCTGAACTCACAAAGAGCCTTATTTATACATTCCTTGGAGCAGTTCTTCACTGCTGTGTCCCTATGACTACATTAGAATGGATTTATACATCCTCCTGACTTGCACCTCTTTGAGAGATCAGAACTAGTCCCAGGAGCTTTACGCCTCACCTAAATTAGTTCCCAATGTGAAAGAATCTGCAAATAAACTAATTAGAGATTAATTGGCTAATACATATAGATAAGTTAATTAGAGATTAATTAGTGTTTATATAGTATGGTCCTTAGAAGATGTAAATTCCTCTTAAAGTACTAAGTATGACATGTCAGTTTTTATGGCTGTCTGACAGCTCTTAGTCGCTGTTGTATCTACCAGCTTACACATCTCCACATAACTCCTTGTGTATAGTTTCTATTATGAACTTGATCTTCTCATCTTGCAAAAGAATTAACTGGAGAAAACAACAAAAATAATCAAATCAGAGCATGGTGCACTATTGAAATGCATACACCTCCAAAGAAGAAAAAGAAATGTAAAGTAAACCTGGGAGCTCATGCCAAGGCCTAAGTTGTGTGGCTTCCCAAAACCCTGGAGCAAACAAAGTCTCTCCAGAATCTGTATCCAGATGCTTCTTCATGAACCCTTCTCCTTTAATCCATCAACCTTCCTGAGATATAGGCAGGAGCAAGAATGTGCCAGTACAACCTACCATGAACTGCCTTCCCATTCTGCCCACCTATAACTTCCCACCTGGTTTCAACTGCTACAAATTTAATTTTCCTGGATCGATCTAACTCCATCCAAGAGCTGCTGTAATTTCTCAAACACTGTAGTCTATGGGCTATGGAAAACTTCTTATGTTGTTAATATACTTTCATTTATGAAACGTGTTGGGAACTTTCTTTGATCAAAGTTTTCCACCTCAAGCATGTATATGCCTAGATACTGTTGCCAATTCTGAACTGGTTATTAGGATGAATTTTGAGGAATGGGGGCTATAACTGAGCCTTGAGTCTGCCCTAGAGAGAGCAAATTTTGAACTGCAAGCTTGTCATGCTAAAGTTTTCAGGTCCTGTATGCTGATTTGACTCTAAACTGGTATTTGTCTTACATACATCAGCACGGGCTGAACACAAAGCTAGTGAAAATTAGCCAATTAATACAAAACTCCAAACACAACTGACATTTAGGAAAACTGTTAAGTTTTACAGATCACTCTGCTGATGTGCACACAGGCAGAGCCTCAGTGACAGAACAAAGCCATAAGTTTCAGGTCAGTAAAACTGAGCAGCCTCCAGACACACAAACCACACAGAAACATTGATCAAAGCTGATACTTGAAGACCACAGAGAATAGAATCAAAATTGATCTCTTGAGAAAAAGGGAAAAAAAAAAACAAACCCCTTTTGGTAAATTTGTGTCCTGAAAAGAAAACCTTTATAATCTTGGCTCTAATTGGTATTGACAAAGTCAGTAACCCAAAGTTAACAACTCTTCCAAGTGAGTTTTGAGCAGAAGGACAATTGCTGCAGGACTAAACATCAGCCAGGAAAGCTTTCCTTGCACAAGAATCCACATAGCACCAGCTAAATGAGATGTATATGAAATCCCCTGTTGTTTTCAGCTACATGCACATATCCCCCATGCTAGCAAAGTAATCAGAAAAAAACTTTCATATAACTCACCTAAATTGAGCTCCTCAGTCAGGCTCCTGAACCTTCTTCTGGCTGTAACAGAGAGCTCCTGCCACAGCCTGCTGCTTGTAAGCACCTCTGGGAATGATGAATTGGACCAATAATTCTTTTCAGGTGCTTTCAGTTTAACAGATTTAAATACAGTTTTATTCTCCTGACACAGAATGGGACTTGTTATGATACTACCCACAAGACAATCTGCATGACTACAACAATGATGCATTTTTTTTTCCTTAAGATTTGACTGCACAGCCAAACACCATCATTAGCAGGCAAAACTTCTATGAAGAAGTTTTTCAGTGCAATACACAAAGTTCCCAATTTACTTTTTCCTTTGGTCTTTATAAGAAGAGTTCTACCTTATAGTACTGTACAGACAATTTGAAAACAAAATAAAACCTCCATCATAAAAGCATTTAAAGGCCTAGGCTTGCTAGAAAAAAAATCCATATTCATCTAACAGACTTTTACAAGACAGCAGAAAAAAGCTAGTCAGCTAAACAAGTTTGTTGAATCCTCAAATATGCACTAAAAAAACCAGAAGACTCGAGAATTGTCTTGCACTATTTTGGATACCAAGGTTTAACAACCCACACAGAGTTTAAACCACTTCAAAACTGTTTCAAAACCAGAAAGTAACACAAATCAACACCAGGACAGGAACACCACCTCTAATTCCCCTTACATACACACTGGTTAATAGCATTTACCAGCTGGTTATGACCAAGCCTCAGGTGTTCTCTGCTGATATGCAGAATGTATCACTCACATGAGTCTTCAATTAGTTTAAATTCACCTCCAACAACAAGTTTTTTTAAACCTACAAGCATCTGATCTGTTTAATCATGAAACAGCTGTGGTAGAAAACTGGCTATAGAGTTGAAACTTCATTCCATTTACAAATTGCTATGTAATTTGAAAGCTTTATACTTTCTTTGCTGTAGTGTTCCTGCCACATTTACCAAAGAGTTGACATAGATTTCAGAGCATCAGATTTATTCAATTATCTACAAAGCCTCAACTCATCGTTCACCCACAAGTCTTTTTCTTATTTTTCCACCTGTGCTACTGTCCCTACACTTTGCTGACAAAGGATATTGGCAACAGGGGGCTGCCTGAGTATGGAACACAACGAGCTGCAAACATAGGTAACAACAAATCATACACAGCACTGTTTGTGTAACTGGGGTTAGTCTTCAGCCCAAAACCAAGTCAGTTGTGAGGTCAGGACAATCTGAGTTTACCTATAAGTGTGAAAGGGAACCCTGCTTTTGGACTAGGATCACCTGCCAGAAGAGTAAGGGTGACAGGAGGTGTGCAGGATGGGTGGCACACGCAGAACAGGCAGGGTCAGAATTTAGCAGCGCAGGGACTGCTGGGGTTCACCATTTCTGAGCAGAAAGGGGCAGATTCTCAGCACAACAAAAGACTCATTGCCTGGGCACTGAGATCGAACCATTTTGCAAAGGGCAGCAATAACTAAAAGGCAGTGGCTGAATACAAAGTTTTCTGAGTGCACACTTTAAAGATCCTAATTTCCTCCCTTGCCTTTCCACCCTTTCCCCTTGCTTCTTCCACACCAAAAGCCCGGCAGATACACACAATAAAGAGTCTGTGCTATTTCTAGTCGAGGTCAGCAAAAATCCTTTTTTGTATTTTTGTCTTTAAAGAGTAATTTTTTAAAAATCATCATTAACCTTACATGGATGGTCTTTCTCAACACAAAGGCACGATTGTGAATCACCTTTCTGTTTATAGGTGAAACTCTGACAGCTGATACTGAAGAAAAAATTAAAATCTTTCTTATGGAAGAACGTATTTCCCTGGCAAGGCTGTGGTTGGTGCATATGCATTACTGTTACCTTGGCACATGGGAAAATTATTCCTGGGTCATTTCTGATTTTTCTTTTAAGTTCATTTAATTGTGAAATTCTTCAGATCATGTTCCCCATCTGGACTGTCTCAGGCTTTTCCAGGACATTTGTAAATGTTTTCATTTCCCCTTGGTGAGCACAGCCATCTTTTTCAAGTGTAGCCTTTTCCCTGCAAGCAGGCACCACTTGCTGAGCTTTCATACCCAGAGATTGTAACATGCAGTAGAAAATGTGCAAAGCTAGTGCAGGATGAGTAAAAGCTCTTAAGTGTATGTTGCTCATTAATTAGTCAACACAGTCTCCAGCTGCCTCTCTCATTCAAGGCTGTTTTTCTTTGCTTTTCCTTTTTTTCCTCCCTCCCTCCCTCCCACTCCTGGGAAAACCAGTTCCATACATGCAGCTTGCTTTAAAGAGATTCTGCTGTGTCTCTGATATCACCTATATCTAGTGCTCCATATAAAACCAGAGAGCATGTGCTGACTCCTTTTCCTTGGAATCATTTATAATTTTTTTTTTTTACTGTTAAATTTGCTAGATCTATTGGTATAGCACAGCCATGTGTTTTAATATGGACAAAATGTGCCCATGAGCAGAAAACAGAATCAAGGCACTATATGAAATAAAATCATGTTATCCACCTAGAAACATGGGGAATCAGTATTGTATTTGTTTTACAGGAGACTTCAAAGGCATCAGTGCTAATGATCAGCTTTAGCAGTTCTTGACAAAAATATTAGTAGCTTTTGACTCCCAAAACTCACCATAGGTGCCAGGGAATAGATAAAGTGTATAAATGTGGAAAGTGAATTTTTTCTGGACTAGGAAAATAATTGCACTGCAGCCCAGAAAAGGAACTTGTATTCCCTGGAATACACTCTAGGGCTGTAACCTATCATCAGGGAACTGTAACAACTGCTAACATTTCTCCAAAGCAAGCAAGATCTAAAATATTGCCATTTCTCTGAGCATAAAGGCTGGTGCATTGACATGCATACATCTAGATGTATAAATATACACTGCACAGTGAAACTTCTCATTTTAAACAAAAGCTGAGCTTATTTTAAAGGTAGCTGAAGGCTGAAACATTTATTTGTTATTCAATTTATCTTGCTTATCAGTTTAAAGAACTGATCAGATAGAAAATAATTTAAAGTTTGTGTAGAACATTTTGCTGGGATGTCAAATGTTAACACATGAGAGAAGTTTAACTGCTCTGCTTTTGAACCTAGTTCTGATAAAGGCCTAGCCAGCATGTAAGTGTCCCATTCAGAAATGCTTTTGGATTGTTTATGTCTTCTTTCACCAAATTTCTATGAAGGACAATCTTGAGCCATCTGGTGCCTATTTAATTTTTAACCACCTCTCACTTGGAATATTTCTTTCTTTATACTTATTTTGTCTTAACAAATTGGCCATAAGCTAAACTGCACCATCTGTGACTTCCAGTAAATACAACTGTTGCTAATGAAATTACCCAGCTTCATCATTTTGATTTAAATGCATTGCCTGCTTTTTCTATGACCTTTCATTGCTTGCCATCAAATCACAGCTTTCACACATTTAGATACACACTCATGTAGGTCAGGCTTCAGGAATAAATCTTATCTGTGAATCTCAAGAAGCCTGGCCAAGCTTGCTCAGCAGGCTGGCATGAGCTACCACAGCCAGGGCCATGCTAAGAAATCATTATGGCATTTGTGACCATGCAGCTCAGGGGCTGAACTCAGTGTGTTCCATGCTCCAGGGCAGATCCCCTGCCATGTGACCAATTGGTCACTGTTTCTTCTTCTCTTGCCTCCCATTTGTTTGACTGACTGAATTAATGATTCTGGATGCACTAGCCCAGTCTTTTGGCTACCCTGTCTCTTATTCAATCACAGGACAAAACTGACCAGATTGAACTGGAGGAAGAGTTTGGGACCCTTACCTTAAAGAAAACTAGCAGGGAACTAAGGGAAACGATGGAACAGTAGTGGTGGAGGAGGGGTGTATCATCACACAAATCATTTATATGGCATTTTATGTATAAAAGTAGTGTGGTGTGATTAATTTGAACCTAGCAGATACCATTCCCTTACTCTCATGTTAAACTGGTAGGTGCCAGGCATTTGAAAACTGCACCACAAATTACATCAGAAGGAAAAGATACAGGTGAAATTTCTTCAGTCAGAATGTGATTTACTCAAGGAGTATTCATCAAGTAAGACCTGGATGATTCAGGGTCTGCTAACATGGCTCCTGCAATAGTTTTCATTTGTATGTTTGGTACCAACAAAGCCTCAGTCCTTCAGAGACGTAGTCCCAGTGAGCTGGAAAGAGGAGAAGCATCTATTTCACAGGTACCAGTATCTATTTCAGAGCTCCCAAGGTGCTCTGCTAAGGCTTTGGTTAATATGGATGCCCGAGTACCATCCTGAAATTGCTGTCCTGATGACACATGGCTAAAGTCATACTTTCCAACCTCATATGCAGAGATACAAACAGTATTGTGGTATCAGTTACTGAAAACACCAGTAGGTCCAGTGTAAGAACAGATCTGAGTACAGCACACACCTACTGTACCCCTCCCCAAACTTTTCTTTACAAAACTAGTGACATCTGTCATACAAACAAATGTTCCATTGTTTTACAGTGTGGCAGGACCATGAAGAGGTGAAACACGAATGCTGGGAGGACTAAGGAATGAGCAGCCAGGTTCCTAAGTCATATAATTTATTGGCTTTCAGCCAAGCCACATACTTGCACCAGCTTGTGATCCCTCTGCCGTGGGTGAGGAACTCATAACCCTGCTGCAATCTGCATTTTAAAACAAACCCTAATTTCCAGTTACTGTGCCTAAGAAGAGTAAATCAACTTAATACTTAAAGAAATACATGAAACTGAAATGCTCAGACAACTTGATTTAAAAAAAAAAAAAAAAAAAAAAAAAAAAAAAAAAAAAAAAAAGGAAAGACACCAGAAACTTATAAAGCTGAAAATACAGTTCGTATTTAATCATTTCTCAGAAATCTAACAGCTAGTCAACATCAGAAGCATAATGGCATAAAGACATTTATGTACATTTATGCTCCCCATAGCAGATGCTAGTCAGGATTATTGCAACAGGCCGATGGAAATGGCTTTGGATATGGAAACTTCCCCAAAGCATGCACTGCATCCTTTCTAAATGGGCTGAAAGCCTCCTGAGCACACCCCTCCAGCTGGGCTCATGGGCTCAGTGGGGTCACAAGCCACTGCTGGCCAAAGCCAGGACAGGTTCCATCCTCATGCAGGTGCTGCGACAGACAGGGCGGGGAGAGGGCTGAGGGGCTGTGTGGGTACAGAGAGGTGTGGTTGTACCCCCAGGGAAAAGGCAAGCAGAATAAGAGCAGATGGCAATTGCACTGGCTTTTATTATAAGATTTCAAAAGTAGGTACGTTTTGTTAGAAAAAGACAGGGTTTTTATAAATATGCTTCATACTTTCTTCCTGTCAAGGAAGGGAAATTAGCTTTTCAAATGCAATTACTAGTTTTATTTAAACTTCCAAGAAGCCCGGTAGTGTCATCCAGTCTTTGCTGCTTCCATTTCCTATTTTCAGCACAAAATACATTGTTCTATTGCTCCCAAAACAGCTGTCAGTGTAAACTACAAGTGAATACACTTTATTTGCTTACTCCACTAGCACAGTCCCAATAGAAGGTCATAAAAAATTAGAAAGCTTAATAATTCATTAACCAAAAATCACTTTTTGCTGTAGATACGACACAGTACTTCAAGGAGACCAACGAAGAAAAGGCATTCATACTTTATGCCTGTAATTAGATATTTTATATCAGGGTTGGACTGGATTATCTCATGAGGTCCCTTCCAACCCTAAAAATTCTGTGATTCTGTGATTTTGGCAGGGCAAGATTTTTCATGATGTCTGGCAACATGAAAGTTTCTGTAGCATCAAGCTGATACACAGAAACAAGCCTGTTAAAGGAAGCAGTAAAAGAACAAAAAGAAAATCTGTAAAAGAACAGCATTGTTCGGTGCTGAAGACTTCCAGGAGCTGGCAGGTATTTTTGGATACATCCCACAGAAACTGTTAAAATCTCCCCAGCAGAAGATGGTATATGGCTACCAGTAGATAAACTGACTTCCTATGTATTTAAAGTAAGAACTGAGCTAGAAAAAAAAGTGTAGACTCCAGCCAAAACCTCATATAAATCAAACACACTCAGCAACTCCCTTCTGCATGTAGGTGCAATATTCAAGAGATAATCACAAAAAGCCAAGCCAGGATTATAAACCAAGACTTTAGAAAAGGAAATGGTACATTTTTAATGGGAAGAAATAGAGGAAAAGGAATGTACTGCTGGAACTGACTTGTTATGAACAGACACAAAGACGTCTGAAACCCTCAACAGTCTGGGTTACACAAGCATCAATCTATATCAGCATGTCAACAACTGATAACAGAAAATCAGGATAGAATTTGATATTTTTTGTTTGATGGGACCGGGTTCTGTAAGAGATAAGGTTCTGCAAAGCCCTTTCCACAGTCAAGGCAGACACACAGCTAAACCTGCCTGACTCCAAATTCCCTGCAGTCAGGAGTGTTTCACAACACACCCATGGCTGGACCAGGATGACATTTCAACTCTCATAGCTCCTGGCTAGAACAGCTACATGGATTTCCTCATAACTGTACCTTTTTTTATATGAGAATAAAAATATTAATCTTGTTCAGTGACTCCCTATGAGATTCAAAGCTGTCTTGTCCTGCAGACACAAGAGTGATATGCATCCAGCTGAACAACAAAATACTGTGTAATCAATTGCATTTTATCTGCACATTGGAGTATCAAACTGTTTATCATCTGCCCAAAGGGAAAAAAAAAAGCACTCCAAAAAAGTACCTCAAGTAATTAGAATGATCCAAAAAGAATAAGAAACTCAAATATCCCAAAAGCAATTACGAACAGCTATTTTTATGGCAAAAGTTATTTTATGAAAGTCATTATGCAACTGTTATCACAGTTTATCAACCTCTGATGTTCTGTGTGCCTTTGTATTTTCAGACAAGGAAAGAAGGCTAATTGGAGAGAACTGCATCTAGAAGAATAATACATGATAGGAAATGTTTTGTGTGTTTTGTAACACACATTTCTCCGTTGTCAACAGTATCAATTGAAGGATAACAGGGCTATCTACCCAGACAGCACAGCTTCTCACAGAACTATTAACTCCTTCTACAGATGCAGTCGAGATAGAGCTAGAAGCAGGTTTGATTGCAAGTAGGAGAAGGCAAGGCTGGATCTGGGTTGAATTCAGATCCAGGAAATTTTGTTGCAATATTTTAAAGCAGAAAACTAATTTAAGAAGGAAGCTGAGGAGAGGGTTAAGCTGTGTCTTGTTATTTGAGGTATTCTTTGGAATTATAGGCACTTGACATATGGTTTCTCACAGAGAGGTGTCTACAGAAGACAAGTTTATCTCTGAGTTGAACAGCATACACAAGACCAAATACTGGTTTGGCATTGCTAAGATGACAGTGTTTGAACAGTTTTGTATTTCATCCCCTGCCCTTTTCTATAACCTCCACCCTCTGATGGTAACACAAAGCAGCAGAATACCTAACTACCCCTAAAAACCTGTTTCTTCAGGGCAACACAGACTCCAGGTCTAAAGCAGCTTTGCTAGTACCCTTCCCCTTTAACTTTTAACTTTTACCCCTCTTAAAGGTCTAAATTACAGAACTGGAAGTCTCCTTAACATAATTTGCACTACTTAATGAAAGTTTGAAGTGGTACAACAGTGCCAGAGCTGGCACTAAAAAAGGCAAGCACTCTGACCTTCAATTCAGAAGGAAAATCTTTCTCTCAAAAAACTCAGAATGCACATTATTCCATTAATATAAATTATTTTTAATAGTTCACAACACTAATTTTATGAATTTTGTGTCCTGGTTTTATTAGTCTTTCCCTAATTCTCATTTATATTCATTTGCATTTTACATTTCCTATTAACTGTTAAAGTTTTTCTTCTTAATTCTTACCTCAGCCTTATGCCAACATATTGATACAGTACAGATGTAATACAAAAGAAGTTTAAATTCACACTGCACAGTCAAACCACTGAAACAAATCCATTTTGATTCAAACATTAACTTGGAATTTTCCTGTTAACTCAGTCCTCTATTTTCTGCACCTTGAAAAGGCAAAGTTGGCTCATTGTTTGTCAGGGCAGATCTGTGAAATACATTGGTATGATTATGTGTTAAGTCTAGGTAGCTTATGATGCTTTTAACATAAATTAGGAAAATCCCTGGAGAACAATTTCATGAAAGTCAAGTTGAGAGGCATCTGATGAGCTCAGTTTCAGCAGACCTAGGTCAATTCAACATCTCAAGAGAACACTCCACGTGTAAGCCTTAATTAGGAGTTTCTCTAGGAGTTTTCTAGTTGCTGTCCAACAACAATGCAGTTTATGAAATAAAGCTGTAGTACATGATTCCATCAACAAAAAGGGCAGGCCTTCTTCCTCTGGGAGACACAAATATCTGGTTGGCAGTTTAGCTCAGCAGGACAGCAGGAAACCCCTCTCTTTGTCAGTTCTGCCTGTGAGCCTGACCTTAGGAAGAATGTGAATGAATTCCAAACAGATTTTATTTAAGATAATCAACTTTTTCACAGTGTGAAATCACTCTGGTTCTTCTGCTGCATGAAGAATGCATGAAAAACTCATCACATGCTCTTCACAAGGTAGATGGATTCACCCACCCTCTTTGTAAAGGGTTAAAAGTGAGATTTCCCAATAAACCTTCTTGTGGAGCAGGGGATCCCAATTAGGAAGTGTTGCTCCCCATCAGATCAGTTCTGAGGAGTTCAACATGCACACAGACACACAGACAGCATCTGTCTGTCAGTTATTGTTCCTATACTAGGAATTCCCTGGCCATACACTTTGCCACCAGCTTTCAATGAAACATGCTGTTGATATACATTTAACTCTAAGAAATACCTAAGACATTATACCAATTTTTACCAAATAAATAGCCCTGTTATTTGCTGAAAGGTTTAACTTCAGAAATATTAAGGAATAGTATTAAGGAATAGTATTAAGGAATATCCTTCATGCTAAGAAATTCTCAGGTTTTGTGCCTGTAGTGGCTTAAGGACAGTTACCTCAAAATCTAAGACAACCAGACTGAATTAGTATGTTATGAAGGATATCAGGCCCACAGGATTTCATGTTCTGATATTGTAACTTCCTAAGAAAAGCAAAAGCAATTTTTGATCTGTGGTCCTAAAACGAAAATTAATTATGGTCTGGATGAAACTTAATGTGAAAATTAATTGACAATGCTTGCTGAGTAAGAGAAATGTTCTAAATGTAGTTCTTATTCCCACTTTCAATGGTTTCTGTAACATTTCCACAGTTAATTTTACAAGTAAAAACTGTATTATCTATCATCACCGCAGGGCATTAAGTTCAGGCAGGGTAGTGAAACCTAACATGGTTATTTCAGCCTTCCTTGTCCTTCATGGGGTAAAAAAAAAAAAAATCTGTGTTTATATTAAAAAAATATTTCTAATTGTAAATTGTTACAAATGTGCATATTAAAGATCTCTGCTGAATCAGAGATCAGCAGAACAACAGCTGAACCTGAAAAAATAACTTTGTACATGCAGTGGAACATTTAAAGTTTAGTTCAGTTTTCCTAACCTGGTTATTTCTTAAAGTTCAGGATTTTTTAAATAATTATTTTAATACCTCTTTACCACTTATGACTCTTTCACTTATGATTTCACAGTATAATAGTACAGAGAAAATTAACTTGGTCTTCCTAGAAAAAGTAGCAGAGCTGAAATAACGTGCAAGATGTTCTCTTATGTCCACAGGTCTAAAACAGAAGTCTTTCATATATAAGTTATCTGTAAGAGTTTACAGGTGCTTGCATATGTAAGATGAGTGTATTACTACACAGGAAATTAAATCCCAGCCATTACAGGAAACAACCCTTTGTTTATATCAATATAAACTTCTATTTGTGTCTTCAGAAAGAAGAAAGGAATACAGCATGTGACCTAACAGTATCACTAGAATGGGTCTACCAACTTTGTGCATCATCTTTGACTTTGCAATTTACTATGTTTATCAAAAATAAGCAAATTTGTTCCTGCTAACTTTTATATGTTTATGTGCAATTAATCACCTGCTTCACTGTTTGTCTTCCAGAGATTCTGAAGAATAGACACTGAATGACTTCCAGATCTTCTGCTTAGAACCTAAAGGCAAATTTCTCTTTTTTTCCCAATTTTCTCTGAAAGAAGTGTTTTTTTAACTCCAGAGAAATGAATAAACAAGCAGCATTTGTATCACAAATTTGCATAAACCCCCTCAGTTCTACAGCTGTTTCACACTCCTGGTAAATGCTGCTGCATTCAAAGAGAAGCAGACCTACAGGTAGGAGGGCACACCTAGAGCTAGCTAGATTTTAGCTTTAGGTGGCTGATCCATACACTTCTTCAAGGATAACTTCTCCTTTTTTAAAGCTACTATCTTTTAGATCTTTAAATTGCCATGCAATATTCCTATTTTGGGAATACATATTTTTACTTGCAACAGAGAATTAGATCTAGTAAAACACTATTTCTACTTTAAAAATAAAACCCCCAGAACATAATCAGAAATGTGTCTGGTGATGCTTTTTCAGAGCATCACTTACTCATTATTTTGTGTAGAATGTGTGCAGGAAGACAGTTTGATGTTTAAGTGGGACTTGACTCAGCTTTCAGAAAAATAAGCTTACAAGTACTTCATCAAGTCTTTTTAGGGATTAGTTTGTTTCAAATATATCCTTATTTGCATTTCAAGTTACCTAAAAGAAACTGCTATCAGCGTTTCAAAGTGGATAAAGCCAAACACTTGGTTGTGAATCAAGGCATTTGATTGAGGGGAAGCAATATCCATATAATAGAAGAAAGACACAGAGTCACAACAACAACAGAAATTTGCTGTGCTACCAGTGACTCTGTTATACCATGGCATGATTTTTCTTCCCTGCTGAAGGGGGTGATAACAGGGACATCTCCATGAGACTGAAACCTAAAAAAATGAGATTGAAAGAAGCTCGGATCATCTCTGCAAATTCAGCAAATTTTCTTTGTGTGCATGATCTGCAAGTCCTTAAATTAAGTCACAGGAGCACTGTCTCACTGAAGGGAATGAAATTATAGTGTCCAGGAAATATACTGGAGGGAAGAAGGAAGAAAGCTGGTGCCTGTAGCATCCCCTTGTCCTGTCTTCCTTTCTGAGAGAATCTGGAAAGCTTGAGGAGAAAAATATCATCCACAAAAGAACAAACTTCATGTCATGTTTTCTGCTTTGGATTATGCTCCTGGCTGTGTCCCCAGTAGTCTGAGGTGCTGTGCAAATTACACAAGGCAGAAACTCAGTGGTTTCTTTTATTTTTCATTTTATGGGGGTCCAGCATGACTAGTTTGATCTGCAGAATCTGAGCACTGTTAATTGCTACAAGAGTGGTCCCTGCAGTTAAAAAAAAACACAAGATGGGTAACTGAGATTCTGAAAATTTCATCATCCAGAAAAGTATGTACCAGAGTTTTGCCTGCCCCAGCTGTCCATTCCAAAACTGAAATGGATGCCTCCACCTTGTCTAAAAGTGGCATTCCAAAAATAAATTCTTAACTGTGAATGATGAATTTCCTCATGGAAATCATTATTTCCATATTCAGTACAGTGTGAGTACTGCACAGTAAATAGGACATGAGCCTGTGCAATAAGAGTAAAATGAAACACTGAAAAACTGCTCATTTGTTGAGTCTGAGTATCCTGCATAGTGAATGAAATGAGGTCCTGCAGAAAAGGTGTGTAATTACAGAACTAAAAATCACCTTACAAGTGTCTTTTCTCACAAGGAGGCCAAACTGAGGTTGTATGGGAACATCTTAATTTTGACAGGTTCTAATTTGAACATTTACCTTTGCAATATGAGAGATAAAATTAACACCACTGGTTTCCATGAAGTGCTTTGCACAGCTAAAAACTTGCAAGTTGCAGAATGTGGGCCCACTCACTGGTTAACACCCAGAGCCTTGTGCCACTCAGTGAATGGGCTGAGTCCACTAAAACAGAACAAGTGGACTAAATTCACACCCACTGAGCACTCCCAGGGTGAGCATCTGAGTGAACGGACTCTTTCTATCTATTCAGCACTGCTGAAAAAAAAGTTTATTTTCAAAAGAATTTCTCTAGAAAAAGGGAAGTGGATCTGGCAAGAGTTTGACATTGCTTAAGGCATGCACAGGTGGATGAAACTGCAGGCCAGGTCAAAGGAAAGAAGAGATTTATGTTGTGTACAAAGAAAAGGGCAGAAGAAAAATAGCCGCTCGGGCTGGGCTGCACTGAAGTGAATGAAACAGCTGTTCATACAGGGAAGGAATGGTCAGGTAAGACAGGTTGGAAATAATAATCATAGGGCCATCTGCTGCCCTGGGACTTTGCACCCTCAAGGTATGAAACAAATTTTGTCTTCTAGGAGCTCAAGCAGTGTAGCTGTTATAAGCCTGTCAAGTAAACAAAGACTGAACAGGGCATTAAAGTTATCTGAGTTTCCTGCAGAAGTTGCTAAACTAGTTTAAGTCAAGAGTAAACTGTGTCCTTTTAACCAAGTTGTCTATTTTAACCAAAAGCTCTGTGAACACAGAAGAAATACACTACATTAAGTGACACTACCATTTCCTGCTTTGATGGAAGAATTAACAGCCATTTATTTTGTCACTGCCTGAGAAAGATCCAGTCTCATATTGGTGCTAACTTTCCATTTTTTACCAGGACTTTTCTATTCAACAAAGAGCTTGAATTAGCTGGAATCCCTAGTGCAGGTATTTCCTTGACCTCTATCACTTTGTTTCTGACTTTAGAACGCAGTACAGAAGCTATTCTATGAGATAAAAACATTTTCTGAATTAATTATTACTTCCATCCAAATCATACAATATTTGCTACTGTCTAGAGAAGAACAAGAATGTATCCTTCCATCTCCAGAATTTTGTGTGGCTCTGTAAGCTGTTCCTGAGATCAGTGTTCATGATCATTTCACCAGTAAGCCTGTACTCAACTGCTGGAAAAACACAGAGGAGACTTCAGAGCGGCAGTGATGCCTTGGATGGATTGCAACCTGGTCACCTGGTCTTCTACAATAAAGCCTGCCCCAGGCTGGAGGCAACACAAGTCTGTTGGAGTCCCCTCTCTTATTTAAGTAGTAAATGGAGGCATCAGGAAGCTGAATAACAGCTGATAGCCCAAGTGCCTACAACTCCTAGTTTTGCCTTTCCTCGTGGTCTAACCAACTAGAGAGGTGAAGAGCATACAGCATCGTAGAATCACTGAATGACAGTATTGTTTAAGTTGGAAAAGCCCCCTAAGCTCATGGAGTTCAACCTTTAACTCAGCACTGCCAAGCCCACCAATAAACCATGTCCCAAAATGCCACATCCACGTTTTCTAAGAAATTCCAAGGATGGTGACTCCAGCACTTCCCTGGGCAGTCTGTTCCAATGTTTGACAATCCCTTCCCTGAAGAAACTGTTCACAGTATTCAATCTGAACCTCCTCTATTGCATCCTGAGGCCATTTCCTCTCCTTCTGTCACTTGTTACTTGGGAGAAGAGACTGACCCTCACACGACTGCACCCTCCTGTCAGGGAGCTGTAGGGAGTGAGACGGTCTCCCCTGAGCCTCCTTTTCTCCAGGCTAAACACCCTCAGTTCTCTCAGCTGCTCCTCCTCAGACTGGTGCTCCAGACCCTTCACCAGCTCTGTTGCCCTTCTCTGAACTTGCTCCAGTACCTCAGTGTCCAGAACTGGACACGGCACTCGAGGTGTGGCCTCAGCAGTGCCCAGGACAGGGGGATGGATGGTCACTGCCCTGCTCCTGCTGGACACCCCACTGATGGTACAGACCAGGTGCCACTGGCCTTCTTGGCCACCTGGGCACACCTGGCCTCATGTTCATTTGGATGCTGTTACTACCATTATTAAAATGAGCCTGGTTCATTAAGAGCTGGAAGAGTATTTTAACAGGGTACATAACTGTTCACAGTAGTTTGGGCACCAAATATCTTTGCATTGGCTCAATGGAAATCATATTTGTCAGCATAAAGAACACACTGCAATATGCACACCCATTCTCCAGCTCCACTCCAAAGGAGCCTTTGGTTGTTAGGCTGGAAGAGAAGAGACTCCAGGATAGGATTTTTTAAATGAAATGTAGGCAGACATGACCTTGCATTTGGATTCCCTGCTGTTTGCAGCCATGTCTTAGAAAAGGCATTTTTAAAATTACGTAGCATCGTGGCACATTAAGTGCAACTGAAAAGGAAAGATCATTTATTTAATTTAGTGTATTTATTCAAGTTGGCCTGCTGGAATGGGGAGAAATGAAAGAAGAAAACAGGAATGACCTTGCATTAATGAAGATCACACCCTACTGGAAAAATAGCCAGGGACTTTGCTCTAAGGAAACCTGCAGCTGCTGAGTCTTGCCAATACTAATGACTGTCATTATGCCCATTTGTGAAAATAAGCCAAATTTTAGATAAATGAAAGTAGCTGGGACAGAGAGATTCATGGTGTAATCATAATACGCCAAAGCTAAGACGAAATGTCACCTCAGTATCTCACTTAGCAACCACTGCTAAAATAGTGTGAGACACAGCCCAGACACTGTGATCCAAAGGCAGATGTCAGATGGCTCAACATCACAGAACCCAACACAACAGCCAGGCCAGGAAATCAGTGCTGGTTCTGGGTGTTTTGGGGGAGCTGGATTTTGGTTTGGCTTCTTTTGGCCAACACCATCACAAAATAGCTCCTAACTGACCTTTCCAGACAGGAGACCCTCAGATTAGCCACTGCCACTCAGCTGGCACAGACAGAGATAAACCATGCTAATTCAGAAATAACTCTGCAAATGACACCAGTCAGGCCTTGCATCACTTATAGTAAGTGTGCAATCTCATTGCCTGGGAAATCCATTTCAGCAGATTCACTGTTTGGGATAGTCACACACAACTAAAGTTTATAATAAGCCCCAAACACAGTGTATATAAATGTTTTAGCATTAACAAGGCAAAACTCTTGGTAATCATGTTCCTTGAGTAACATCAAATTTTGGACAATCTTCAAGCTAGAGGCTAAGCCAAAGGCAAATACACTTGCTGTGGGCATTATTTAATATAGATTTTCAGCTTTTCTTAGAAACAGAATATAGCAGATGTTTAATTTATTGCATCTGAAAATCTGGAATATATGTGGGAAAAAACTGTAAAGCAACAATCACAAAATAGTGACTGAAGTCACCAAGAGCATTTTTACTCAAGATTCTGAATCATGAAGCATAAAGCTTGGGTAAGCTTTTCCCCTTTTCCATGCAATTTAATTCACTGCCATCATACAATAGACAGAAGGCCTCTGGACAAGTTACATGAAGAAACAACTGGTGAAATAAGAAATTAAAAGTTTTAAAACTCCTCATATATCCTGTATATTTCCACTGGTTAACAATAATTCTAGAGACAAATCAGTGATAATTCTTGCTTAGAAACTTAGCATACTTGCAAGTTAAAAAACTGAAGCCACATTTTTCCATTTTACTCCATTTTTGCAGCAATGGTCCCTCACATTAAAGAATGACATTTAAGATATTGATCCAGCTTGAATCCAGGACAAATCAATGCTTGTAAGAACTGTAATTGCTAGAATTATAAAAATAATTGGTCAAGTAAGGATCAAAGCTTCCTCAATTTTGATCTCTGATCATATTTTCATTCACTTTTAGAATATAAACACAGATTTATACAGAGAACTGTTGGTTTAACAAAGACCCCAGAACGCTAAGTAATACATTGTTAAATGGTAACTATATTAATGTATTACAGTGATTTTTTAGATCTCAATCTGAGATTTTTCACAATAAAACATCCTACAGGTACCTTGCTTATGAAGAGATTCCTTGAAGAATCATAGTAGTTGATGAACTTGCAAGTTAATGAATGTGACCAACATATACATGACTACATACATGTAAATATTTGACCTACAATGCAAAGATGCATTTTAAATTTCTGTTGAACTTGTATGGCAGAAATTCTTTGTGCCACTGATACTCCAGAGAATTTTTATTTGAATGAATCAAGGAAGAACTTTTATTTAAATTATCATAGAAGATAAATAACTGTATTTTTAATGTATTTCATATATATGAAATTGAAAAACAAATTTCATACTATGGACCTTTGCTGAAAGCAGTGATATTTCAGGACTTTTTAAAAACTACTTTCTTGGTTAATTCTCATTCACATGTTTTTTTACTTGTTGATAGAGCATGCAGTCTTTACTGAACTGGATCACAGTTATTTCTAAACAGTATTTCTAAATAAGACCATATGAAACAAATGCCTGACAACATTGCAAATTTGTCTTGCTCATCAGAAACACGAAAAGAGACTCTGTATTTTGTTTTGCTCTCCCATCTGGGGACAGGGGACAAGAAGAAGGAGAAGTCTCATGACACCTCAAAGCTGCACAAAGCAGCTTCCCCTTGTGTTCTATGTCCCTGTTTCTTTTTGGAAAAAGGAACATTTTGTAAAGCTACAAGGAGCACCAATGCAAGGACAGGTCTGTTCCTTCCCCTGACCTCTCTATAGCCAAGTCTGCTTCCTTCCTGTGCATGCAGAGAAATAGAATCAGCTTTAGGCTCTAAACAAGGTTCAAAAATCAGCTTGTGGGATGAGTTCTAAGACACCAGGAAAACTGTTGTTTTCAGCCTGTCTTGATTTTTTGCACTTAATTCCTATTAGCAGTAATTGAGAGTGCATGCACATATGCACACAAGATGCTAAACCACTGTGTGGCTGGTTAAGGTTTCATCTTAGTGTTGCTTGGTACATAAGATGGTGTCATTTATTCACAGCTAGAGCATAAATAGTTTATCAGCTCTATGCTCAGGAATCTACTTGGTGTCACATTTTTAACACCACCACCACCTTATAATTGTTATAAAGTTATCCTCCTAACTGTCATCTCCAACAAGCTTTGTATCACCTAATTTATAGGGTATTGGCTGTGAAACAATCCCTTCAATACCTTCTGGGAAGGGATATTTGTTCCTTGTTCTGTCCTTGAACTGTCTCTAGCCATCATAACAAATCCATCCCATTCCCTTTCCCTGTGGGGTAACAACTTCCACTGTGGGTGGAATAAGATGGGGTGACTGCAAGAGCAGCTCTGCCAATGGTTCCTGTGTCAGCTACAGCAACACAATCAAGACTCATTTAGTAAAATAGCCCTTACCAACACCTCCCTGCTGGACTTGGAGCACAGCTTGGGTCACTTTGCTTGCTTTGCCACCACACCTAAACCACAGGCACCACCAGGACAGCTGAAAACAGCCCTTGTCAGCTTAACAGATACTTAGCATCTGATATATTGCTATAAACCCCTATCAATAAAACAGCTTTTAGACAGAGACAGAAGACCCTTTACACTATATTTTCAGAAGCCTTTTTTGGTGTGCATGTTGACAAACAGAAAAGGAGCAGAGGACAACAGATAACAGCAACTGTGGACCATCTGAGTTGGATTTGCTGCTGAACATGAACTTCAACTTGCTTTTTCAGTAGAAAGCCAAATGTGAATTATGGCTCAGATATGCCCACAGTGCAAGTCAGCAAGGCTGGAAGTAGCTGGGATCATACACTGCATTAACACCTTCACTGCCTGCATCAGCCCTGCACATGCACAAAGAGCTGCTCAAGCAGCTGCAGTGTGAGCTACAAAAGAGATTACCACAGGTGCATATCACACTATTTCCAAGTTATTTGTCTTATCAGCCTAATTTATATTTCAAATATGTCTTTTGTTTACATCAGCAATCAGACTTGTCCCTTGCCTGTTCCCACATCAGAGCATGCAAACCACTCCTAGAAATGATCTTTGGCAACTTTCCTACAACAAAAGGTGTGCTGGACAGGCAGCTGGTGTGCTGCAGCCACAGCTGGTTGGTCTTCATCCTACTGTTCCCCATGTTCCTCCACCGACGAAGCAGTGACATTATCTCGCAGTTTACCTTACAGACCAGTTAGGAGACATTTAGCTTTGGTATTCTTCAGCTTTGCCTTACAGTGGGTCTGAACTTATTGGAATTGTCAACACTATTGAATATGTAATTTATGGCACACTTCAAGCTTATGCAAAAAAACCCCAATTCATGGAAAGTTCTGCCTATCTTATTATTTACATTAATGCATATTCATCTCAATTTGTACAGGAATGCATCCATTTACAGGGGCAAAATTTGTATTTCTTCGCCACAAAAGGTATAGCATATTGCAAATTTTCACACTGCAAAATGCAGTATTTCTTTTTTTGTGGGTAGAATCATTATGTTTTGGCTATCCTGGTGTGTCTGTATCTAGTAAAAGACTTTTAGCTCACTGCTAGATCCTTGAATTTTCCCACGTATTTTTTAGTTCTGTTCTCCAGCTTCTATAATTAATTTTAGAGTTTTTGCTGTCTGTTTCCACTAGGAGAAAGCAAGAGGTAACCTGGTATTTCTCTGATATGACACCACTTATAAAGAATACATACATTTCCTCTGTTCCTAATCGTGGTTGATCAGGAAAACAACCCATCCCATAACAGAAAGTACTTTTGTTCACAAACCAAAACATTTTAACTTTTCTTGCTTGGGCTTTGCTTCCAGATACCACCTTCATAATCATCCTGACTTGAGGGGTTCCACCTGGCTGCTTCCTGCTGCCCCCAGGCTGCCCATTTGCTTGTGCCCAAACCACCGTCTGCAGGGCCAGACTGTGACTTGGACAAGAAAACTGAACCAGGCTCAGAAGTATTTTCTTAACATTTATTTTCTTTGTTCACAAGCATGGCTGCATAAACAGTGGTGCTGTCACAACAGGACAAATATTGTGGGAAAACATTCAGCTCCTCCAGCAGCAGGATGATTACTTACTGAAGCAATCACAGTATTTACTCACATGGCCCTTTGCATAGCAGTGACTGGCACACTGGGTAATTGCCAGGTATCTGCTATCAACTCACACTCTAATGTAATGTTGCTGGTGGTGGTTTTAGTATATCACTGTCCCTGACAACTGGCAAAACAGCTACAGGATACCTGTAACTCTGAGAATGAAGACGTATCCAAAGTGGACAGTTGGAAGTAGAGAAGAGGCAAAAACTGTGAATAGAAAGCAGAAGAATTGTGCAGCAAAAGCACCCTGTAAGGACTAAGGAAAGATGACTCCTTATAATTAAATAAGGTACAAAGTACTTGCAACTCATACTGAAGTGCTACTGACACTAAAGCTGTTGTGAATTCTGAGATTCAGGTTCAGGAATGCCTAAGTTATAATGATGCAATCAGATTCCAGCTCAAACATTATGCCTGACATAAGTTCTTCCTCTCTACCACAAAAACAACACTGGAAGTGCAGCTTCAGATCTCAGACTTGGAGCAGCTTATGGTAGCTCAAATGCTGGGGGGACAGTATAGTGGAAAAAAAAGAAGTTTACATTTAGTTCAACAACTCTCAAGGGCTCCAGGAGCACTGGGAGATGTTCAGGCTTAGTCAGCCATTGAGCATATGGCTACACATCCCTCCATAATTAATGAGACCATTCTGAAAACTGCATTGAAGCTATAGCACTCCTTTCCTCTCCTATCAAACCCAATACCATTTTTCACATCCCCCTGTAAACATACTGTGTGGGAGCCCAACCTGTCACAAATGTGGAACCTTGCATTTTACTGTGTCCCATACAGTAGTTTGGAGGTACCCAAAATCAAGGAAAATTTTGACCATGTTTTTTTCAGACACAATATAGCAGAAAATTTAAAAGCTCTTTCTGTAACAGATTAAGCATCAGCTAATACAGAAACCTTTTATGAAATTTAAGTAATGCATTTTCTTTATTGTGACAGTGTCACTGCTCTGATGTCCTCGGTGTGCATGAAGGACTTGCTGTCTTCATAGAAAGACTTTTTTTTCTTTAGCTGTCAGTGTATCTTGATCACCAGAAAGAAAGCAATTATTCACAAAGAAAAGTGGTTTTAAGGTTCACCTCCATTTTGAGTAATGAAATCTCCAAACCAGTGCACTATCCCTATTATACAAAATCCAGTTGCCATCACTGTAACAAACATTCTCTTGGAATAAGGAAATTTTTTATGGGTTTTCAAAAGCTCATATTGCTACAAACCCAGTCAGTATGTGGTCCTGTTTTCACAGATTTGATAGAAAATTAACCAAGATCAAATTGCTACAGTCTGCTAATTGAGCTTCATGAAAAAAACATGAACATTCAACTAAAACAAAACAAACAAACCAGAACCTAATTCCTTAATCCCTCTAAATGGCACCTGATTGCTAGCTTCTCTCCTGAGGCTAATGCAGGATCCAGCCTGGAAGATATTTTCTACCAACAGATTGTTCCACGTAGAACACCGTCTCCCTAAGACTGGTCCACTCATGCTGCTTGTGTGCAACCCAAATTGCACCCTATTTCACATCACTTCATATGAAATGACCACAAGTGTTTCTTAAAGCAGCTTTGCAGTGCTTTACCAGAATTCAAACCATCAGTCAACTGCATATTCAGAGAACAAAGAGGATAAGGACTGTAGCAAACTCCTCGATAAAAGCCATTCTCCCAAGAAGTTCAGTGTAAGCACACAGCATCCCAAAATATTCAGTGAGTTGGCACGAAAGCTGTTGTTCCTGCTGCAGCCCAATGAAGGATGAATTAAGCATGCTGTGATTTGAATAAGAGGCTCTGTTACCCACCCTCTCCAGAGAAAGTCCAGAACATGCAAGTTAACAAACTTTTATTAGAGAATTTTGCTATGAATCCATGAAAAGGTCAAGCAAATGAGAAAAAAAGGTAGCACGCAACAGCACTCAACAAAAGCCAATCTCTTCAATAAAGTTAAATTTTTACAAGAAGTTTAGTTTTGTTCCTCAGCTGGAAAGCTATTGGGCATCCCCCTCTCCAACATTACTGCAGGATGAAACACTGCAGGAATTATTTACTGGGCTTATAAACAGTAATAAAAGTAAAAAATAGAGACATTTAAATATTTTGTACTTTGTATTTGCCAATAAAAGAAATACAGAATGGCCAACATAAGCATAAACAGAGTGCAGCAATAATACAGCAGTCCTAAAGAGTTTTCAGTAATTAATTCATCATCATGTCAAAACAACTGATATAAACCAGATGAGGAGGAAGAGGATCTTAAGTTCTCAAAAGAGTCACTTTAACTGGCAGGCCAAAACTACACCATCACACAAGTGTGTGTTGACATCCTCTCATAGTCACAGAAATCTTTTCAACCAGATGTTAATAGGATGCTGCAGGAAATGACAGGTTGTAAAAGCAATACAGGCCTTGTACCACAGTCTGCAATAACAATGCCTATACAAGTTCTGCATCACCTTTATCCAGAACATCCATGAGCAGAGTTCATGTAATGGCAGATTAAAAAAAAAAAAACAGAAAGAAATAACAGCAACTAAAATAGGGAATAGGGCCACTGCAAACCACCTGAACATAGAGTCTCAGTTTTCCATTACAGTGTGTGGACAATATTCTCCATGAAAAGAAACAGTTGTATGTTAAATGTAATTGTTACCTATCTTCTAGTGCTGGAGGCCAGGCAGTCGGTGGGGGATTTTAAGGTGTGTGGGTGGGTAGTTTGTTTTCAGAAAAAAAAAAAAAGGAAACCTGCCATATTTTATTGGTACTGATCATCTTGATTGAATTATTAGGTAGGAAAAAGAAAAATAAAAGATGA
The DNA here is from genome assembly GCA_013398175.1 of Climacteris rufus. Taxonomy (NCBI): domain Eukaryota; kingdom Metazoa; phylum Chordata; class Aves; order Passeriformes; family Climacteridae; genus Climacteris; species Climacteris rufus. The sequence continues at coordinate 516,357 of VZRZ01003106.1, forward strand.
AATTGAAAATTACTAGGCTAAAACAATGTATAATTTAAAAAGACATATAAATTAAGGGTTTAAGAAACAAGTAGTGAACATTCTTTTCAGATGAGAAATGGAAGCTTCCAGGTATTGGCACAGAACTCACATTTAGATCTATACACTTAGAAACATATTTTCTAGATATCTTAGAGAACACCTGATCTCAAACATTAATGCAAAATTACCCAAGTGTTTGATCATCTGCTGCATTGTTTTTCTGAATACATAGAATTGACATTCTAAGAAACACATTTTCTCATCAGAACCATTATGTCAAAAACGACTATTCAGCAGTTGCCTCTCTGTGGTACTTAAATTTTAAATAAATGTGACCAGAAATAAAGACAACTTGCTTCTTTCTCAATGTTTCTGGATTTCCTTCAATGAGCCACTGCCAAGACATTGTGGTGTAGCATAGAACACAGATAGAATACAAGGTTCTTGTGTGAAGCAATTTAATACCAAACCAGGGAAAATTTGTTTTTAAAGTAATTTTATCATCAGTTTTCATTAACAATGTCAGCCCCTCCGTAGGCTTGTTTTGGGCAACAAAGATTTAAATTTGTTGCAAGATAGTTACAATCACAACTTCTTAGAACTGCCAGTGCAGACACTTCCTACTGAAAAGGAACACTACTGAAAAATACTTCTGTAGCTTGTAGCTGGTCATCAAGAAGAATACACACTGTACAAAACCAGCTGCAGCCCAAAAGGGAACTGGGCCCAGGACTGATTGTTCAGACTTTCCTGCACACAATCCTCTGCTTGGACAAACAATGGCAACTGTCAGGTACCATCGATCATTTACATTATGTTTAGAGTAAATCTTAAATCATTGTCTCTTTGGAAAGAAAGAAAATTGAGATAGATAAGGAACTGCCAAAAGCAGAAAGCTCTGTAATTGAGGGGTTTTTATGAAAACTTTTGAACTTAAGTCAAGCAGTGTCCAGGAAAGCCATGGAGCTTTTACTCATCATGATGGCTCGCTAATGAGCACGTATCTGTAGAAAACCTAGACAAGAAAAATGCTGGGAGCTTCTTTGTGAACTAGAAAGAAGTCTTGGGAAATCTATGCATAATAAGAGCAAAAACCAAATTTCTTATAGCATATATGAAATAAATGCCTTAGAAAGTGAATTTCAGCAACTTGAGTCAGATTAGAGGTATGGTAAACAGTGCTCGCTGGTTCAGCATTGACAAGAGTGAAGATAGAAACAAGTAAAACACACATAGATGATTTTTGGTTTTTAAAGTTTGAGGCTTTTTTAAAACTTGGTGGGAAATCTTTGGAGGGATTTATTTAATATCATAGAGCTATGATTTTAACTAAATTCAATGTTGACTTCCAAACGCACAAAATAAAGAGTTCTGATTTTAAATATAACCTAAAAATATTCACTCCTTTTTATTTACAATGCTTATAAGGTTCTTAGGAAAGTTCTCCAGATAAGCATAATATCCTTTCTAAAAGGGAATGGCTAGCCATCTCCACTTCCTCTGCAGATTAGAACTCTGGTTTAATTCTCAGACTGTTACAGAAATATCTCACAAAGAAGAAAACAAAGTTTAAGCAGTTTGCTGTCCCCACAGATGGCCAATTCAAATGCTCAAACACCCACACAGGAGAAATATAGCTCCAACCTCTCTAGAACACTGGTATCCTGAGGAGAATTCAGCATTGTCTCATGTTCTCCATTCCACACTATCATGCAAAGACTGATACACTCAGCACACAATTTTTTTCTAAGGTTTAACAGGAAAATGTAAGATGAGCAGGTTGAATCTAAAATCCAGCTTAGATTCACAGCTATGAACAAAATCTAATTTCCTGTTCCAGTAATATCTTTTTCACTTTCTCCTTCAGTATCCATTAGGGCAAAACCACTAAGTTTTGAAGGCTTCGTGATACAATCAAATACAAGTTTCATCAGCATAAGGTTACCTGGAATGTGGGAGCCTGCTGCTCTAACTGACCTGTTACTATTCTTCATTGAGGGAAGAGGGAGAAAAGTCTCTTGTTTTGATTTCACTTTTTAACTGAATCCAAGCAACTCTTCTTCAAATCAATGTGTGCCAGCATACTTACACTTTTAACTAGTCTGCTTTCCCTCCCATTAACAAAATAACAAAATATTTAATTTATGTAAATTGAACAAGAACACTCTTTCCTAAACTGCTGTAATAGGGAAGGAATTTATCCAACCAGTAGGAGGTCTAGATAGCAAAGGATCTGTTTGTCTTTAAACCTATTTCTTATTTAAAAAAAAAAAAAGTCATTTGACATAACTAGTTAACTATTGTTAAGATTTCAGTGAATGTTTTTATTAAAATACTGTGCAGCAATTATTATTGTATTTGAAAGTGCCCCACAGGGACTCTAAATGTTGCAGAAGTGAGGGGCAAGGTGTACAAAGAGATAGATATATTTGGCATGTTTTAGTTTACAAGCATCAGCCAAAATGTATGTGTGTAAAGGGATTAATATTTTCTGGTGTTTACAAAACATCAAAGGACTGACAAACATCTATCATGTTACTGACATACTTGCATTGTCAATGTACAGAATCACTTGAACAAAGATTGAACTTGAGTTAACAGTATTTATATTAATTACATTTGATTACTTGACAACTTGAAACATCAAATACCAGTCAGTTACAAAAGCACTGCAATCCTACTTGCCAGATGGGAAACCAGAGTGTTTAAGGGGGAGGTTTGAAAAAGCACAGAAAAACTCTGCTGTAAGACACTCTCAAAGTCAGTGTCAGCAACTGCACACCAACCCCAAAGCTGCACTGTCATCCCCAGCTCTGCCTTTCTCTGTGAACAGCAAATGCCTCAGTGAACCACATCTGAAAGGAAACTTTAAATTCTTTTGTTCAGTGGCTAAGGTATTGCTTATCAAGTGGCTAAAATACCTTCCATATGTCTTCTTGCAGAAGTCTACTATTCTCATGGCATTCCCGTGGTCCAAGCTCAAAGTGGTTCCTATGCTCCATGATACACCAATTTTGTCAGAACTTCCTTGGGGGTCCCAGCCACCTCATCTTGTGTGTCATTTAGCTTCTACAAGCTGATGGGATTGTAAAAGACATAGAACTCTTAATTTCACATTTAACATCATCACTGTATTCTGATACAGACCACACAAATTAATACTCACTAGCACATGGCACCTTTACCATTCCCATAAATCTTTTAGCATGTACAAGTTGCAGTACAGAAGTCATTTCCCCTAATATCCACTCTTACAACATTTACTGTAACTTAATGAAAGAAATGCAAAACTGTATTTTGCTTCCTCCCCTCACCATTTTAGTGCAGGGTAAATGCTAAAAATGGGGTTTGTAATTGTCCTAATTATAAAAGGTTTTTCCCAAGCCCTTATCACCTATAACAGAATAGGCCTGGTGGAACAGTGGAATAATATATTATTCAGGCAATCACTTATGCTATGATCTCCACCCAGATGCTTAAAGAAAAGCATGTTTCCTCAAGAAAAGGTGATAGTAAAAGAATTCATCTGTGTTGCAAGGGCAATGCTCTTCTTCTGCCCTGTACTGCTTTGTATCTCACGAACCAAATCTATTTCAGGTTCCACTGAAAATACACAATAAGTCTCTTGACTGAACTGCTAGAAAGTCAGGTGGCCCCAGTTCAGATACATGCTGTGCTCTCACACCATTTTCTTTGTATATTTATAAACTTGAAATGTTAAGATGTCTTTCTTCCCAAAACTCCTCGGAAAGCCAGTGGATAGCTGCCCTGATCCCAAACGTGTAGGTATGCTCACACCTTTGATAGACTTCATCCTGCAAAGCTTTTGTACCAATTTATCTTCACTAGGTACACTGGTGACTGGATCCTAAATCATGCCCTATTTACTGCACACTGGCATCTGCTTGACTAATGTCATTGGAAGGACTTGGAGGTTTAAGTGCCTGCTTGTTGCTCATCTGGCAGAGCCTCTGAAAGTGCCACACACTTGTGTGTCTGCTGGTGGGATTAATCAATGGCCTGCCTGCCAACAGCCTCTCTGCTAGAATTCCACACTCGCTGCTTTGCTTCCTGCCCCTGGTGTTGGGGCATTTTCTTGACTCCACTCTGCCAATGGGAGCATTATCCATCTGCCCCAGGAGCAGGTCACAGACCTCAGAACACAGAAAACAACAAAGACAATAAAGCCTCCAAATCTTGTATCAGACAACACTGGAACATTTCAAAACCAGACTATTTCAGCTTCCAGCTGGAATATTTTTTTAGATTTCTTTTCTAGTACTCATTTCTTCAGTGACAACAAAAATGTCAACATTGTGGAAAGCTGTCACTTTACAATTAAATGTTTAGTTCAAATGAAACTGCCCATATTTAGCATGCAACTTGAGTTTAAAAATATTAACTATTTCTTTAGCATTTCTAACTTTTGCAGTGAAATGGCCAACATAAAAGCCAGAGGTAGAACATACAAGACATCTACAGAGCAAACTTGAAGAATTCCTACACTGACCTTTTTCTACAACAAAAATAAAGTGTTACCTCTGTCTAATGCAATACCTTACAAGTCAAAAATAAATGTTTATGACATCTAAGTTATATTAGCGTTTAAAACTTTGTGAGTACAGATCACAGAGAGCAAGTACTGGAGTCAGAACACGATTCTCAATTCTCCTGGCCTATCCAGGTTTCTCCATTTTTCATTCTCCATTCTTCCTTTGTTCTAAGTTCCTAAATCCTTCAAATGTCTCTAGATTAGTCAGACAGGTGCCACAGAAATTATTAGAAGGAAATGAGAGGCCATCCAGAATTTTTTACTCATATTAGCTAAAGTGTGTCAGTGCTACCACAGCCAGCTCAGTTTGCCCTTTGTGCCAATGGAAGCCTTAAAGCTTTCCCTGCAAAAGGCTGGATATTAACCCAGGATGCAATGCCTGGCAGAATTCCAAGAATAAAAAGGCCAAGTTGGGAAGTAAAAAACAATCTTTGTGTTACTTGCTGTCTACCCAGGAAATACCAGATGGGACACAAAGTCACCAGGTATTGTCTCCTCCTGCTTAGGGTGAGAGCAGCTAGGCAGAGTCTAGCAAAGGAGTAAGGCAGCAATTTATTGCAAGTGCCTCATCTCCCTCATTCCAGCATCTCCTCAGTTCTCAGCCCTGCCTGCAAGCCCTGGATGCTACAGGGTTAGGAGGCTGTGAGCAATGGCAGGAGGATCTGAGCAGCCCTCAGATTCCAGCACAGAGAGAACTCTTTGCCTGATAATACTAGAAATAACCTGGTTTAAAGCGTTTATTTCTCCTACCATGAAGACTGCCTTTTCTCCCATATGCCCTCCCAGGAATATTTTCTCTCATTAAATATTTTTTGCCAGGAAAAGGATCCAAACAAATTATTAAGTAGTTAGGTAGTCTTATTTACTGTATTAGGTATTTCTTTCCTAAAAGCAGGCAAAGAAAGAGACTTGCAACAAACAATACAGACACCAAAAGAGCAAATGGGCTTATCCATCTGCAATTCTTGCATGCTGCAAAGGAACATGCAGGATACTCTGCACAGCCCTGGGAGCTCACAAGAGTGAGAATGGCTCCTACAACTGAGCTACACTAATTGAGTGAGGACTCTTTCTCTTTATCAGCAGCTCATGGTGGCAGTCTCTAAAGCAAGAAGCAGCAGTCATGACCCAAATACAGAATAATATTGCTCATTTTTAAATGTTTGTTTCATTTGCAAGCATTGCTCTTAGATTTTAAATACTCTTTGAAATAGGTGTGATACCTACCATAAAGTACTAAGAAAAATTATATTTTCCATAACTTTATCTAAGCAGCACAACCCTGTTAAACAGTTCTCCAATGGCTTCTTGGGCTGCCTTAGATCTCTCTGAATTTATCAGATACAGAGAGGAAAAACAGGCTGTTACACAGCCACCCCCAGATGGACAATACCATCAACAGAATGAACACTTAGGTAAAACCATACAGAAAACCTTTTACTCTACAACATTCCCCACTAAAGAAATCTGCACCAAGTCCTGTATCACCGTGTACAAGTAAGAAATTACATGTGAATTACCACGTAGTACGTTTTTTCAACATTGTAGACTCCGGGTTTGGATTACAACTTGAAAAGCCTCTGACAGGCTCTGATTTACAGCTCCATGCTCTGCACTGACCACAGCAAGCCAGTGATTTTAGAAGTGTGGTATCCAGGCAGGAGGAGGGTGGGCAGCAAAGCTGTAAGACAACAGCAGTAAAATACAAAGGTTCATTCCCCCACCTTGTGGGTAACTACTGGAACAACAACTCACAGTAGCATCTCTTCATTTGCAACCTTGACAAATTCATCTATCTCATTTCACACAGATTTCTGCTGTACTACAGTCAGTAAAATTTTAAAACACTTTGCAATTAACTCAGAGTTGATTTAATTTTATATTTTTTTTACATTCCAGAAGAATGTACAGAACATCTGCTCTTGATGTTTTCCAGCACCAATTACTCAAGGCTGATGGACTCTGTTAAAGTGTGAAAAGGGTCCTAACAGTGTACAGAAAAGAGTTAGCTCTTAAACTGTTCAAAGTTTCTCATGATACTAAACTTGCATTTTCTCATTTCTTGATTATATACCTTTGTGCTGCTTTTACTGATAATTAATCTGCACAATTCTATGGGATCAAGTCCAGAAGTCTTTTTGGATTCCTTGTGAGCATCTTAGTCTAATGGCATAGGTCTTGAAAAGGCAACAGCAAATTTTTTTCCAACAGGCAAAGGGAAAGCACAAGCACAGCCAGAGGTGAAGATGACAAACAAAAAAGGAAGTTTTATAAGCACAATACAGTCCTCATACATCAACTAAGCCAAGGGCAGATTCAGGGCCACATTTATCAGTGCAGAGATGAGGATCTGCACAGCTCAGTGATTTACCTATAAAGCTTTTATTACATGTGAGAGGAATGTATGTCATACCTGATGGGGAGACATTTCAAATCCCCAGAAACTCACTACATTATTTAGTGTGTAAGCTGCTTCCCTCTTTTTCAAGCCTTTGCTTTGGACAAGTGTTTTCCAGACTTATACATCTTTACTGTACTTACCTTTGATAAACAGGACAGTCTAGAAACAACGTGGACATGCACACAAGATCAGCACCAGAATTTGAGTGTTGTCATTTTAGCAATCAAAAGCATTTTCAGTGTTCCACCTGCTGACTCCAGTAAAGTAACTGGTAAAGGCTCTGCCCCTCTGACTGAAATCCAAAGATTTTTTTTTCCTTGTCAAAATCCAATGAAGTCACTGTTTTCAAGTATTGCCATTTATCTTCACAACTAGATATTTTCCCAACTACCTTGTAAAAGGAATTTGTAGCAGAATACCAAATTAGCTTTTAATAATTCATTTTACCTCTAAAGACTTGGCCATTTTATGGATTGATTACTATCTTGCTTTCATCTTTCTTCACTCCCAAACTTCCATGTCAATATTATGGGGTTCCTCCCATCTCCCTTGTTCCCCTGGCCCCTATGCAATTCTGAAGACCAGATTAGGATAGAAAATGAGCATTATCCCTTGATAATAAGTAATGAAGAATATAAAATGTTGTCAAACTAGAGGTTTACTTGTTGACTTACAGGAAGGGTGTAGATATAGTGAACAGAACCAAGTTTTAAATATCCACATTCCTTTCAATAGGTCAATTTTTTCCTTTTTAGGTTATTTCTCCTTTCATACTTCAGCTTTTCTCCCTCAGCCAACTGAGCTAACTAGATTAAGCTACCACCTCAGTTGATGACAAATATCTGCAAAAATTCAAAACAGAAGCAAATTGCAGCACAGAGATAATAAATGCTAAAGTCTGGAGATCTGTGTATTTGCCTCACTGTTACTTAGTGATTATGCAAATGAAATCCATAATCCAAGGGATGGAATTGCATTAGGATCATTAGCAAACTAAAAAAAAATATTCATATACCTGAAAAAATTTTAATTAGACATGTAGCTGTAAAATAACTTTCCCCCCCCCCACTTCAATCTGTCCTTCTTGTGCTGTGTGGCACAGCAGACTGGACTGGAAAGTGCCCTCTCCCTCCAAAGCCTACCTTTGGCCAGGAAATTTTAATAAAGACATCAAAACTTTGATTTTCCCAATGGAACTTGAAGCTGTATTTGTCGATTCTCAAATCCCTCCACTTGATTCTTATGTTAAAACTTCTCTTGACATGGTCAGTGCACTGGCATCTATTCCAATTAAGGCTTCACACTCAGGTCTGACTAAATGTGACTTTATAAGCTGTTGAAATAATTATTTTGTCAAACAAAATAATGTACTAGCAAGATTAAAGAGGTTTCACAAGTCAGTTTACACTTGCAAAATGAAATCCTTTTTATTTTTAAATATTCTGATTGACCCAAGGTACCCTTATATAAATAATCCTTGTTGCCAACCAAAGCCCAAGATTAGGACACACCTACTGTAATCTGTTATTCCACTACAACAAAAGCTTATTTGCTGCCAGCAATGAAATAAGAACATTGGTACTTGATTGTTAAGCTGAATTACTTATTTTATCCCCTCCTTCAACTTCACAATTTATCCCCTTCAAAATGATTTCTTCTCTTACTACTAAATCACTCCCTGTTCTGTGCCTGTAATAAACCAATTTTTCAGACTCTGCAAATTTTGAGAAAATGATTAAAAGCGACGGTGAAAGGTATAGTTCTTTTGATGCATATGCCTTAAGTTATCACAGGAAACATAAAACCTCTTATTTTGGGTGATTTTCTTTGGTTTTGGGTGGGGGAGGAAGGATATTTCAGATTTCCTCTGGCAACAGAATCCCAGATCAGCTGGGATTGGAAGAATCTCTTGAGCCTGCACAGGGCAAGCCCAGTCAGCCAGAGCATGTTGGCCTGGACCATGTGGACTCAGGTTGCAAACATCTACAGTGAGGGAAATTCCACCAACACAGGGGTTTTAAGAACGGTGTGATGTTATTTCTTTCTTTAAAATTTCACTTGATTAGTTTTAAGTGGTTGGCTTACTGTAATTCTGTAGATACTGACTGACAGTAGTCAATGAATACAGAGTCATTTTGAGAGGAAAAAGTCTAAATAAAACCCAATGAAAATTCCAATTGAAAGAGAACTTGAAATCCCCTTGAACAGTTAACAGCAAAATGGACCGAGCTCATGTAAAAAATTAGTAAAGAAGCTGATTGCATTTTCAAAATACAACATTTCAGCATGTGAATATGTATCAGTCTCCAGATTGGGCAGAAATTCAAGGAAAATTACGCTAGTAAAAAGCTCCTTAAAGAAAGCTCACATTTAAGCAGAACTGATAGCACTACCCTGTGACGAAGCACATATATCCAGTATCTGTTCTAGAATATATATTCCAAACGTTCTCATGTAATTCTTTTTTTTAAATATTTAAATGGTTCTAAAAACATAAGCAAAAGCATATTAACATGTTTTTTCAATGAAACAGCTTGATTTTATTATCATTTTTCTGCTATTGTCCTTTAAAAATGGTTACTAGGTCATAAATCTACATGGAGGAAGGGTGTACTGTTCTTTATTTAAGGGGAAGTGAGTATGCTGGGGAAGGAGGGCATGGCAGGAAGGACCAAGCAAGTTTCAGAAGGGTTTCAGAAGGGTTTCAGGAGGCCACAGCTGAAGCAAGAGACTGAGAAACAGTCACAACCTGTACACCTTGTAAAAAAAATGCTTTTGAAGAGCTGGAGAAACCTATGATGAGCCAGAAGGCAATGGAGGAACTGAAGCACAACAAGGACCCAGGCCTGACATAAATGCTTGGAGTTCTAATTAACACTATTTTTACTGTCTTAATCTGTAGCAAAAATTATTTACACAGCAAAAAGCTTCTGGGAGCTCACTGTCAGGAAGGACTAGGAAGATCTCAACAGCAACCAAAGCAAAGACAGAAGGACACATGGTAAAATGGAATGGAACAATTGGGGAAAGCACAGCACAAGCACTGGAAGCCTATTGATTCCAAATATCCATCTTCATTCAAGCAAGAAATGGAATTCCTCTCTCATGTCCTCTTGATCCAAGTGGCAAAGAAGGTTTTCATCACTTCAGCTGGAGGTGCACAGATGCATTTCAAAATAAAAACTACTGCCTCTTCAGGCTATTTTAACTAGGAAGTTTCTTCATTGAACCTAATCACATAAAAAGTGAGAAAATAAAATATCTACTGTTTACAATTCAAGGCAGAAAGTTAACCAAAAAAATAAGGAAGTCTATAACTGAATCAAGCAGAAGGCTGGAGTCAGAAATGTCTCTTCAGAATTGTTTCAAGCTCCAATTCTCCATCTAAAACCAGGCACATGCTACTGTCTGAACATGCACCAAGCAGACTACAGTGAAATCTATTTCAAATACTAAGAGGCAGTACACATACAACTACCCCTCAGATGGCAAAAAGCAAGATGGAAGAGCTGCTGAGCTGGAGAAAGCTCTTCTATACATTAATACTCCAATACTTTTCATAGAGTGTCAGAGACTTGAGGCAAACCAACAGCATATAGGGCACTTGAGAAGCAACACCACTTTAAATCACACCACAAATACTTGCATATAAAAATTTATTGTCTTTTTTTTAAACATGACCTTGAAATACATACAACCTGGACAGCTAATTTATTTATTGTTTGAGCAGAGCTTTCTAGAAAACAGGTGATAGCAGAGAATTAAAGGCTGTACCACATTTTTTCCCATGTAGCAAAGTGGATTAATAGCCATGTGCATACAACAGCAATAAAATCATGTGTGCAATGTGTGCAATGCTCTCCAGAAGTTCTGTGTTTGGCAGCTTACTTACAAATGTCCTAAGTTTTCTAACTTTGGTGAGCTCATAGGTACAGGTTAAGAGTGCATTTATAGAATGCACCAGCCCTTAAGTACAGAGTTGAAAAATCCAGGCCTGGTTCACTGCATAGATCTGTAGAAAAGTATTTCATTTTAGTTCATCAAGTTTGCATCTATAGCTATTATTTATCACAAAATTTAAGTAAGAAACAGAAATTATTCTTTCCAAGTGAAGTTGGAAAGAGCAAATTTTCATGAGTTTTGAAAAGGACACTGATTATCTTATTTGAGTGCCAAAGACTGACAGCAAAAGCTCTCAGTTCACTGGTCACTGAACTCAAATCTGTTTGCTCATATAGTCCTTGACTCAGTTACTTATGGATGTGCCTTGTGTTAGGAATGGAACTTGTCTCAAGGAAGTTCATGGGATTATTCATATCAGCATACCCTTTGTGTGTAAATGTTGTGCTAAACTGAATGCTAACAGTCTTCAGGAAGAGAAACTGCAACCAAAATGTTGTATCAGAAGTGACTCTTCACTTAATGAGATGGCATTCTTCCAGTGGAGTAATGATACACTGAAATACAGAGAGCTAATTACTTAGATTTAGGCTTTTGACACACAATGCTAAAACCAGAGTGCTGTTCCTCCTGGAGAAGTCTAAGCTACAGTGATACAACCAGCATCATAGACAAGCACATGACAGGTGTACAATATTTTCCATTTTTAAAGTGCAGATTTTCATTTACAGTGTGACAGCATTCCCAAGCAAGCACTTCCAGACAACAATAGCCTATTTCTTTCATATATACTCGTTCTTACATTGCTTCAATGCAGTATTTTCTAATACTAAACACACAGGGATGAAATTATATTTGCTAAATTGTCTACACTTCCTTAATTTAAGGAGTCTGAAAGAGAATAATTCATTTCTTTCAATCACAAACAGAAGTACTTCATTTTGCAAAACACTAGAACCACATCTACTACCACCTGTCTGTAAACCATAAATTTAGAGTGCAAATAAGATATCCACTTCATTTTAGAATCCCTGACATTAAAAAAGGCAGAAAATAAAATTTCAGAGTGGGAAAACATTTTATCAAAAATTGTAATTTCTACACTGAAATGCACATTTTATAAATCCATTGTTTCCAAAAGATGCATAATTTCTAAAACTGAAGTGTTAATGGCTGTTGACTTTGAAAGAAGACCTCAGATCATTTAGGAAACATTTAGCCCAATGTTTCCATGGTGCTTCTAATCAATTTTAGGGAGAAAACTCCATAGCAAAGATCACACTTGACAAATCCTGTCATTATCAAGACAGCATTTATGGTTTCCTCAACTGCAAGGATGCTCTCTTCATCAGCTTTTCTTGTTTCCTTGTTGTCTGGGCTTCCTGAATGGCACAACAAACCCTCTGGAAAACAACACAGTGAAAATAAAAAAAATAAAAAAAAACAATTAAAGCGGGCAGCAGTTTTCTTCCATAAAATGCTAATAAAACACAGCTAATTCAACAAACATGGAAACCCACATACACACAGGCTAGTTTAAGAAAGATACTTAGCTCCTGATTCACATGCATAATTTTCAACTGATGAACAGAAACAGAAATCCACAAAAGGTAAATGGGCAGTGTTGCACTTGAGAACAGAAAAATCTATTTTCAATGCACAGGTACCAGCACAAACACTAGCACAGGAATGTGCAGTTAGGAAATAACACCAAATAAAAGGTAATTAAATAGAAGGAAGTATCCTTGTGTGGTCTGTGTGTTTTCTACAGTGCTCCAGCTTTGGCCAGGTCACTAAGATACAGACAAACTAAAAGGATTTAAATTAGTTAATTCCAAGTGTGATTTGGAAGACATGCTGTAACAAAAAGCTGAAGGAACATTTTTAGACAAGACACAGTAAAGAACTAATATAGACTCTTCCAGTAGATAAAGTGCCTCAAAATTATAGCAATTTTTTTCCCTTCCCAGTTTAACCCATTCTTTCAGAAGGCTCAATCAATGTAATAGCAGCAATTTGGCCCCAATTCTGATTCCATCTGCTGAGTTGCCATTTACTGCAGCTACAGTTTCAACTGTGCTTCCAAGATACTGTGGATCTAATTGATTTCACTTCTGGTATCAGGGAGAACACCTCCTCTCTCATCACCTGATACAACACTACAGTTAGACACATGGTTTCCTAGGTCATGTTTTCTGTTGTTGAAGTACCCTGGAATTTATCCCAATTGAAAGATCAGCTTATGTAAGTTACCTGTAAGATCCAACCATCCACAGAACAAAAGCTCACCAGCCTCCCCAGCACCAATATGAACAAACAGTTAGAGATAAATGGTAGAAGAAGCAGCTGTGGGGAGGGAGGAGGGAGGAATCCAAGGAAGCCTTTTCATACAAGGTCCACTTACTGGGTTAGTCTAGTGATCTTGAAATAATGAGGAGGCATGCTGAATCCTACAGACTACAGGGAATCTAATACAACCTAGTACTTTAGATATTGGAATTATTTTCTCTTAATGAGCTTTAACATACAAAACCTAAGACTGTGTAACTTCAACATTAAGTTATTACTGCATAAATTCTCTTGAATGCTTTAGACTACCTAGTCTCACCATATTCCTAGTTAAACTCATTTTTCACCCATGAAACTATGGTAAATGGTCCTCAGGCACAGCAGTCTATTCTATAACAACTCTCTGAACATTACTGTCTTTTTTACATGCTGAGTTTCAACAACTGATAACAGTATCATAAGAAAAGAAAATGGGGAAAAAATATATATACCCTTGCTGTAGGTTCATCCTGAAGCTGAACTGTCTTTACACATTCATGACCTGTACTGTCCTTTCTTTGGAACATCCTTTGATCCTGCTGCAGAGGGGAACAAAAATGTACTTCAGATGAGTCACAAAACAAGAATGCAGAATCTGAAACTTAAATGCCTTGAATGTCAACTTCAAATTAGATTTCAGCGTGGTCTCTGTCCAAGCCAATTGTCTTACTTTCAAGAAACTTTTAGTGAATCCTGTCATATAATCCCTTAGCAGTTAGAACCATAAATAAGCTAAGAGCATGTATACACCTCTAATGAGTGCTAAATAGAAGAAAGTTTACATGTTTTTCTTACCAAAACAGTAATTTTTAGAATATTTGCTTCATAGGAGGGACAGCGTGTAAATTCTTCAAATAAGTGATGCCACTCTGTTGTTAAATGGCCTAAGATTTCCACTTCTTTCACATATATCACTCTCCTGTTCAGAAAAAAAGCAAAAGTTAATACTCAATATTTGCCTGGGACTAGAACTTTGCTAGAAAAATGAAACAAAATGCAAACATTTGTTTAAGGTGGCATTTTCTATGTGGATTAAAAGCATCCACCCAGTCACAGTGGACCTGAGACAACCACTTTGTTTTTAAAACTCATAGATGATCTAAGTTATCACAGAGTATGAGCAGGCCAAGTTCTGGGATAAGGAGAGAGCTGCACATTTATCTGAGGCTACAAACAACTGAATCACCCAACTGCCATCCATGGACTTGGTCAGTGCCTTGAAAAACTTGTTCATGTGCAGCCTGAATTCTGAGCTGTGCTGGTCATTCTAAAACAAACACAGGAGGAAGCCTCTGTGATCTTACTATGAATGAGCCCCTCTCATACACTCAGGCAAGGTGCAAACTGTGACATTTGGGATGTGGAGATCAGAACCCTTTTCATTATCTACGTGTATTTAGGAGGTCTTGGGTCCTCAAACCGTGTATCCAAGACTGGTGACATCTTGAATTCTAAAAATTATCTGATGACTTAAATATTAATTTTCATGCTGGTACAAAAACTTTAGACTCATTTAGAATAGCCTTTAATAATAAGATTGCAAACATGTATTGTCAAACTACTGGCTTGACTGCAAACAATTAAAACAAGCTAATTTGAAAAACCAAAAACAAAGAAAACCCAGACTATTTATCTCCACTATGTTGAAAGGGTTCACTGATCTCAGAGCAAACTGTCTTCCCAAATTAGTATCCAGCATTGATATAATAACTAGGTTACCTTTTCCATTAAGGAAACATAGGAAAATATTTTAAAAATCAAGAAGAAAATAGATATGCAGACAATAGCAATTAGTACAGACTTAGTCAGATGTTTAATCCCCAAGCTGAAATCATGTCAGGCCCTGAGAAAGCATTCAAAACCCAATACCTGTTGGTAACAATAAGGTTTGCTCTTCTGCCTCTTGGAACTGCACAGTGGTACCGATACACCTCTTTTTCCAATTTTCTGATGTGCAATTTCTGAAATAGAAAAAGAAAATAATTTTGAGGCTGTACAAAAAAAGAAATCAACTCAAATTGCTGTCTTCAATTCAAAAGGCTTCTGCAAAGTTACCTCATTGAACTAGTTGTTTAAAGGCAGGTTCCCACAGTGCTCTCAGTCCCAAAGCTGAGTCACTGAAAAGCCTGTTCCACTCAAAGGTGGAACACTGACATTGCTGTATCAGACTATTTCTTCTTCAGCTTTAATTTCCTTTCTGAGCCAGTAATTGTTTAATAATGTTCATTCTGCAGGCTTCACTGAAGAGTGAAAATCCTGCAAAGGTCATGTACCTTTAAAAGGTACATGACCCAGACCCTTTGAAAGAAACTATCAAGATAGAAATTCTCAATGCACCTCAAGATCAGGCTTCTGAAGCACTGAACAGATATGACTATTCAATACCCAAAATGTACAGGCATATTAAAGTGCATATTAAATTACTTCATCATGTTTTGGTTAGGTAACTACAACTCAAGACAACCTACAAATACAGAAAAAGTTTTGAAATAAAGTACTGAAGTTCTCCTAGGATTTATTTTTTTTTTGCAATTACTCATGGATTTATTTTTTTTTCAGATTCTCTGTAAATACTGTTTGACAAAAGTGTAATATGTCCTAGAACATGTCACCAGGAGTACAACATCCATCAACAACACAGACCAGCACAGAAGACAGTCCCACAGTCATCACTACATCAAGCTCTCAACAACAGTGGATTAAAGGCAACAAGTCTCACAGAGTGACACCTGAATGTCTTTGTGGGAAAGGAATACACATCAAAACATCAGGCAAAAAAAGATAAAAGTATGAAATTAATAACATGCTACCAGTGGGAGCCCAACCTCAAAGTGGATATGAGAATAAATCTGTGTCACCTACTGGTTCTGCTGATATGCATAAAATCTCTACAAAATACATATTCAACTTCTAAATAGTGTTTAATGAGGAAAAACTAGCAAGATAGTTATATAGGCATAAAGTCAATGCATATTAGCTTTGTACCCCCTAGGTCAATACAACCATCTTTTTTATCATACAGTGTGTTTTAAGGGAAAATGGGCAGCGCCTGTGTAGGAATATGGGGAAGCATAAGGAATACTAAATAAACACCATGCATGCACTTCAGAGCAACCTTGAGCAAGTGCCTGCCAATGGGTGCCCCAAAATTGGTTTGGTATTCTTCAGAGCAAAGTAAGATGACTTTCAGTTCATTTTTCAGCTGTTACTGTGGAATTCAGCCTCTGTAACAGTAAATTCCTTGTTTCTGACAAACCAGTAACAACAACCTCAAGAGGAAAGACTAAAATTCAGTATGGTTTTAGTTATTTCTTATAAATAGTAATTTTCTTTTGTATTTCCATAGATGGACCCATAAAACCAGGAAGATGACAACTGAATCTCCACTTGACTCCATAGTTATCTGTGATCCACAGGTTTAACTCTATGCAGTTTAAGTAACCAAAATCCAAAGATCACATTACATAAGAATCAATTAAAAGAGGTTCAACTTTTTTTTTATATTTGCATTTTATTTTCATATATTCAAAAGTTCAACAAATATCTTAGAGCATCATCATACATCACAACCGACTCCAAAAATCCTTTAATCTCAAAGATGGATAAATATTCAAGAGCTGAAATCAACAGCATAGTGTTTTCCTAGACTTGCTCTCTAGTGATGTGATGTTTTGAAATACATTTTAATTCAGCATTTTTCAGCAACCAAAACCATAGGGTCAACCAACATCAATAAAAAAATATCCCTTTTTGACCATCTTAAAAATTTCTGAAACTGTACAACATACATTAAAGGGGAAAAAAAAGATGCCAGAAAGACTGCTTATCTCAAAGTGTCTTCAAAACATTAGAAGAAACATGGCAGGACACAACTAAAATGAAAATATGAACTCATATTTTACACCTGAACCATAGCTGTTTCAAAAAGAAGTAAAAAATTTAAGAAATAGAAAACCCACCACCATGTGAAGACTGTAACTCAAAGGCTGCAATCCATATTCTGAATCCTTTTGTTGAATATGAAGAAATTAGACATGCCACATATTTAAACAGATTTATTCATAAGCATATTTCTCTATTCAAACTCAAAGCTTTGGAGAGAAAGCCTGTTTCTCATAACTTCAGAAACAATCCCGATAGTATTTTTAGATTTTACATGCAATATGTTACTAAAGTAAGAGTTCCCACTGAGCTCTGTGCCTGAAAGATGCAGTATTTCTCAGAGCTATTCTCAATGCACCTGATAGATGCCAGCACAATGGTGGTGGCATTATGTAAAAAGGGGGTTGCACTTCATGTAAATTATGCCATCATCTGCACACTCTTAAAATTCAGACATCTTTATCAAAAGCTGTTATTTTATGAGCATACTAGAGCACTTTGAAGAAGTTAACTCATTCTTATTTTACACGGAAATGAAAGAACCAGTGCAAATTTACACAGCAGAACAGCGAGTCAACCAGAAATAGAATCTGCAGTTTCCAGCATAGTCTATGCTCTGCCACACAACACTGTCTCACCACCCTGCCTCAATTATTCATGAGGTGTTCTGCATTCTTTATAAAGCTGCATGCTTTAACTGGGAAATGAAACAAAGTAATGCCACAGGCATTGAATAATGCATGAGTCGCACGGTGCCAGCCCCGAGGAGCCGGGTGAGCAGCAGCCCCTCACCGGGCACAGCCCCGCGCGCCAAGGGCGGCCACAGCTGCTCCAGCAAACCTCAACTCCAACGCTCCTCACCCCATCAGCAAACTCCCAGCAGAGCTGATTCCTTGAAAACTCTCCTAGAGCTGCCCTGTTTGTGCTTTGGGTTCTCTGGACTGTGCTTTTATGTTTAACCAAACACGCTGTGTGCTGCTCGGGCTGGCCCCGTGAGCCAGGTCTGATTTCCCGTGTTGGGAACTGACTGAGCACATCCCTGTCCAGCCCTCCCACATCACATCCAGCACTTCTGGGAGAAGGAACTGCCTGAGCACTTCCCTGTCCAGCCCTCCCACATCACATCCAGCACTTCTGGGAGAAGGAACTGCCCTGAGCACATCCCTGTCCAGCCCTCCCACATCACATCCAGCACTTCTGGGAGAAGGAACTGCCCTGAGCACATCCCTGTCCAGCCCTCCCACATCACATCCAGCACTTCTGGGAGAAGGAACTGCCCTGAGCACATCCCTGTCCAGCCCTCCCACATCACATCCAGCACTTCTGGGAGAAGGAACTGCCTGAACAAGCGTCCACAACTGGCCTGATCTACTCCACCTGCCTACTGTCCTCAGTTTGCACCAAAACCCCACTTGCCAGCAGAAAAAAGTAACCTGTCTTAACACCTACATCTTTGTTCCTCCTCAGACAAGCTCCAATTTCTACCAATGCCTGTACTTCACACACAAGTATTTCAGTGAAATATTTCTCCAGCCAATCCATGGTATTGAGGCATCAGTTCCTTAAGCTTTCAAACAAGGTTTCAAACCCTGTGAGTATTTATTTATTTTAAAGAGATATATGCATTAAATGTAGTTAAAATAGACGAGAGGGTGTGAATTCTGGTTAAACCGCTTGTAACATAGGATCAAAACTGGATCCAAAAGTAAACAGCACTTGTACCTACTGTGATGAAATTTGTAAATGCATATAAAACTGACTTTCTGACTCCTCTTTCTTGGTAAATATCTAATTTTCTGTAAAGACACTGTCCCCTCTCATTTCTAATTTACATTAGAAAACAAAACCTTCCCAACACTGACCTCTAGCATAAAAATCAAAATCAGTTAATTAAACCTCCCCTGTATTCCATTAAGTGACTTCTTGAAAGAAACTAATTGTATTTATTGAACTATACAGAGGATTCATTCCTGGTTCATATCCACTTCCAATCTACACCACGTAGATCTAAGAAAAATGCAAATAGTAGATGTGTAGGAACTACACAAAATCCAATTTTCAGTGTTGATTGTGCCACCTTTCCCTTTTCAATGATGTAAATGATGTAAAAAATATAGTGAACAAAATAAAAAAACTCAAGAAAAAAAAACTTGACCTGCTTAGTATATCACAACTTAATTGCATTTAATCAGCTAAAAAAATTTACTAAATGTTTTTTAAAACTATTTTAAATTGACCATTAAATTCTAAAAAGGCATTACCAGCAAAGATGCCTCTGTTCAACATTTTTTCCCATATGATAGGCATTTTTTCCCATATGATAGCTGACGACAGCTTGTTAAGCTTAGCTTGCTAATTTCTAAGATGCTGTGTTAGTAATGAAATTTATGGCACCACTTAATGTAGAAATAGATATATTTATATGTATATATGTGCGTGTGTAAATTTGTGTTAACAGCTGAAAGTTTACATTTATTTAATTATGTTGAACAGCAAAACCCCTGAAGATTCTGTGAATCAAAACCAGAGTCAACTAAGCTGGCTACATGTTTTAATTGGGCAATGTTCATAAAGAACTAGTAACAGTAACTTGAAGGCATAGTGGGTCATCAGATGTACAGCTGACAGGCCTGTGGCATAGTACAGAAACCACTTCTCAGCATTGATATGAAACCAGTTCTAGATCACAAAATTATAAGCATTTTCACAGAAGAAAATTCCATTCAATATCACTATTTTAAATTTTGCTCAAAATGTTGCTTTTCTCCCTGTGTCCACAGCCTGAGCTCTACGACAACATCAATAAATAAATGAATTCAAGATCTAACCTACCATGATTCCTTTTTCCAAGTGCCTTCTGTTGTTGCCATTCATAAGGAGCTAAGCATCTTTAGAAAAACAAATATACAGGAAACAAACCCTCCCTGTCTCTCCCATCTGACTCACTCATCCATCTTACTGAAGATGGTTATTGGAGTTTTTAGCCTGGACAACGTGAAACACCATTTTATTCAACTGCTACACAGAAAAGATATGAATAAAGGGGAGAGGACATGGTAAATGCAATCATGCCCTTAATCTAAATACTTAAGGCAGATAAAAAATCATGACAGAAATAGACAAGAAATATGGAAAATGTTTACTCCATTATTCCAGTTCTTGCTGCATGCCAGGAGAGAAGGAGAAAGAAAAGAAACATTAGAAATAGAACAGGAAATAAGGATTAAAAGACCATCTACATGACCATCTAGCAAATATCCAAGTTTTGGTCTTAAAATATTAATGTAGCCAGTTATTTTGTTCTAACTTTTTAGCAACAAAATAAGCATTTAAAGGGAAGTTTTAAGAACACAAAGTCTGAAATACAAATTAACCAGATTCTGACTATCTAGAACTTGAAAACTCATGTTATTCATCCTCCATATGCTAGCCACATCTCTATGAGAAAGCAGGCTAAATGTCCACACAGTGCCTGTAGCTATGACAGATTGCTATTATGAATAACATAAGGAAAAACCAAAAAGTGGCATTTTGAAAATTCATGCAGTTTTTTCAACTGCTGATACAACCAAACAATTCAAGCTCCATTAATCTTTTTTAAAAGTTGCTTAGTCTGTAAACCAACCTCAACTTTGTTATAAAGACAAAAATTTGGAACAGAGTATTGAAATGTTTTTATTTCCACATATTCAAATCCTAATCCTAATAATTCTTAATCCTACTACCTACTTCCAGAGCATGAGATAAGTGACTACAGAACATAAAATGGAGAAGGACACAACAGCAATGCTGCAGTTTCCTTCTTGCACTCAGCTTACTCCAAGCACTGGGCCTTCCCTGCTATCCAGGCTTGCCTTGTGACATAGGCTGGGGCAAATTTTTACTTCAGGTAATGACTGCTACAGATCCCTGGTAACTTGACTGCAACTTAATCCATGATGAAACCATGCAGGTTAGAGAATTTTAGCTGTGTTTACAATGCAAAACATACCTCAAACAAATCATAGCCCTCAGCTTCCACCCTGTTGTAGGGCCGGATGATCCCATCCTCGCGGATGAGGCGTGGGGGACGCAGATTGGACACTTCTTCAGTTGACTCTGCCACCCTGCCACAGACAGTGCAACAGGATTCTGGTAAGCTTCATACAGTTCTGAGTTTCACCAACACATCTTTACAAAGTCACCCTGTCACTTGCCACATATACACTTACACATCCTGGGTACCCTGCAGAGGTAGATAGTAAAGGCACGCTGCTAATAATAAATCAAAAGTAGCACTAGCCAATTAAACAGCTAGAGAACAAGTTGGAGAAGTTTGTTCCCAAATACAGATAATTTACTAAGGGTTCTCAAGTCTATTAATACACTATCCAAAGCTCCCCTTAAACCACAAGGAGCCCCTGATGCACTGCTAACCAAATTTCAAACTGGGAAGTTTTACTCTGAAAATTCAATATTTTTCATAGTAAATTTAACTATCATTTCTCATCAGGGGAGGAAGCAAAAGGAAAAAAATGAGTAGTTATTGTCTACTTGAACTATGGTAGATGTTCTCTGAAGCAGCAATTTCCACGTCATCATAAAATGCATTCGTTACAGGCTACTGGACATTTCTCAACCTTACATATCGTTCTGCTCATTGTATTTAACAAATTGTATGGCACTATTGGAGCATTTTACCACCTGGTATCCAACATAGGGGGAGTACTTCAAAACTTCCTCTTGGCACTGTACCTTTGAATTCCCTGGAAGGTACTGCTTGCCATATCTACAATGCCTCCCGTGGGGCGGGCTACCACTCCTACAAGCCCCTTCCCAATTCCTTTAAAGAATCCAGCTGCACCTTCTTTTTTAGCCCCTTGAAAAGACAAGAAACAGAGAAATAAATGTTTTCATTACCTACTTGAGGACATTAACCACAGAAGTAAACCATTACTGCTCCAGGGGAACTGTTTTGTATTGGAAGCAGCCTACAGCCACGGATTACATACAATCCTCTTGCACAAATTGTTGTCTGTGCAAAGTCACCCATAGCATCCTGCTCTGTTCAGACACATCACTGTTCACTTAACACCTTATCAGCCTCCAAACAGCCCAGAACTGAGATGTTAGCAAGATCTCCTCACACTTTCAATCTGGACTATAGGCCAATAGACCAGTTTTTTTAGAAATTGACAGTAACAACAAAGTATTCTGAAGACACTAAGATGAACAAGTATAATGGAAGTTCACTATTTCCATCTCAAAACTACATGTTTCTGGTGATATATAACTATGGAAGAGACAAAGGAATGTCCAGAAATCATGTGTGTTCATTCACCAACGAGACAAGGACTACATATCAAAGTATCACCCAAAAGCAATAAAATACAACACAGTAACAAGTGACTCTCAACACTCTCTCACTGTGACTTGAAAATTAATGAGGCTTGGATACTTTTCACCAACTATCATATTGATGAAGTAATAGGAACCAATAGTGACTTCAGGCATAAAATCAAATTTGCTTCTTAAGATTTCTCCACCCTTTGGAGTCCCAACAAACTTTTTCAGTTGGTGATTTTTACTTTATTGGTTTTATTATCTTTATTCTGGCTTTAAACAATCAATTGGGTACTACAGCAGGCCTAAAAAAATGCATCACAGAGACAACCATTTCTTAACTCATACAAAGGTTTAAAGAGTGGTAAGCCAATAAAGATATTGGGGGAAATAATCGCATAAGTTCACATTTGAATTAGAAACATAAAAGTCATCTTGCTATGCCTTAGCATAACCACCCTTAGATTGGTACTTCTTAACATTACAAAATAAATTATAAAGTACTGAGAAACCATTTAGGCAGTGCAGTGCAGCCTTAGTGCTTACCTTCTACTGGTTTAGTGATTATGCCTGTCACACCTCCAACAACACCCTAAAACAAAGGAGATAAAATTAAGATCCCACTGAGAAACTGGAATGCTGTGAGTCCAACTGGGCCTGTTGTCCCACATCCTTACTTTAAAACTTTACAATATAAAGTTCAATATCAGAAATACTGTTTGGCTGGGGGGAGTGGCTTTGTTTTTTTCTTTTACTTTATATTTTTAAGAAAATTATAAGTGAGGGAAAGACTTGAACGACAGAACTGACTGCAAGGTGAAGTAAGGGCCCAATTACTTTAAATACCTAACATATTTGTTGAACATGAGTAACTATTTAGTTATTTACATAATTCACAGGAGAAATTGATGTTATTTCCTTTTCAAAACCATAACTTCAATTCCTCAGGCTGACCAGAAACATGACCTCAAACACTACAGCTGATGCACTACACCAAGTCTGCTATAAACCCACTGCCTGTTTGTATCTTCTGTTTAGTTAATGAACTGACAAAGAAGATATCAGTTTCTTGCAGGTAATTTTCAAGCATGGATCACAAGTTGGCACTTCATACACTCATTTTCAAAGTCATACCCTTAAGAGGCCTTTTCCTCCTTTGGCCAGGCTCTCCCCAAAGTCTTTTGGCTGCCGACCCATTTCCTCCCTCCTTTTCTGCTGAAATTCCTCATCCAGAGTAATGGCAGCCAAGCCTTTGCCAACAGTCCCCGTGATCCTGGACACCACCCCTGCTGCACCACCTGATGGAACAGGGCAGGAAGCAAAAGTTACCCTTCTTGCACAACTTAAGAGCAGATGACACAAAGAAGCCCAGAATTTCATAGCAATTTCCCTTCATAATCAGTGTGGATATGATGAATTTGCACAGAGCAAATACCACACACTGTCCCTGAGAAGACTCCAGAATCTGGTCTGATATCCATACATACAGCAAAAGGGAACACTTACACTACTGCACTACATGTTACATAGCAGATTGGGTGAAACAGTATTTTCTCTAATTACTGTAAGACATAGCTAAACAAAAATCTAAGATAATTGTAATAGAGCACTTCTTAGGCTTCCCCAGAAATTTTAGGACCATTAAAATTATGTTTCTTATTCATCCACAGCATGTTATTAATTCAGATATATATGCACTGTTTTTCATTTTTGTTGCTCAGCCTGTAAAACAGACATTTAGATGGTTTCAGGTAAATTCTGTGTGAACAATCTGTATCACAAATACTGACAATAGTATAACGACCTTAAATATAGAAAAATACCATATAGCTATTTATCAAAACAGGAACAATAAGACACATACCCACTGTGTGTCCAAGCAGACTTCTAACACCAATTACAATGCCTTCAGCAAATTCTTCAGGTCCTTGAACAGCACCCTGAAAATGAAGTTTATTACGAATAACAGAAAATTATATAACAGAAATTTATAACAGAAAAATATAATTCATATGCATCTGTTTCAAGAATAACTAGCAAGTCCTTTACACTGATGCAAGTAAGGCCATCTGAGTATGTTATTTCTTTGAAATTCACATTAAAAAATTGCTGTTGTCTTGCCTGTTCAGGGTGTGGAGTACAGTGACAACAAAACTATAACCCTAGCAGTATATTCAATCTGCCTGCCATAAAGACACAGTTAAAGAACCAGGAAGCCATACCTGGAATGGCTCATAGAAGAAAGCTTCAACTCCCTCAGACAAACCTCTGATTAAGCCAAATGGATTTCCAAGAACATCTAATCCAAGTACAAGAACATACATCTGTTTCAGGAACTAAATGATGAGGGGGAAGAAAAAACGGCAAAAAACAAAAGCAGCGTTACAAGCTGTTGTCACACATGTCAGAACTCAAGGCTGGTACATTTTTTAACTTACTATCCAAGTAAGGTGTTAGAGTACACAATTAAGTACTCCTACTAAAATGAGGATAGACTCAGCCAAATGATATAAACGTAAAACCAACTAATAGACTAGTTTGGTGAAGAAAAGTAAAATAAAAAGGAAGGAATCATTTATGATTTTTCAAAACACATTTTCAGGTGTTTATATTTTCTGTGTTTATATTTTCATAATCTGCCACCAGATTCCTACTTCAACACCAGGAAATAAATTACTAGCTTTCAGAGGTGTTTGCCTTTTCTTTCCTATTTTCTACATTCTTAAGGATACATACTCAAAATTTTACACAAAGGCTTGACTAAATAACCTTACTTGTTCACTGTAATGTCTAACAACTCTCTTCATCAGTTGATCTCTCTTGTAGAACTGGTATTTAATTTCAAAGAAAGCCAGTCTGAAAGACAAGTAATAGTAACACAATAGTTAAAGATACCCTTCCTCCTTCAAATACTTCTCTTTTTTCCTTCAGATAATCCTGAACACCTATTGTCTTAAAAAGAATCCCAAACCCCATTTTCCCTCCATTCCTCCCTTTCCCCTAAGGCTGTAAACACCATACCAGAGTCAGCCAGCAAAGTTTGCCATGGATCCAATTATTAGCTTCAGTCAAAGTATTAAAAAACCAAAACAATCAACCAAAAACCCAACCCATTTCACTAGCTTACTTGAAAATAAGATCATCCACGTCTGTTAGAGTAGCTCCAATACTTTTCAACAGCAAATTCAGAGAATGGATGGCAATCATTTCTTCCCCCTTATCTGATGCTTCTCCACCAGAAGCCAGAGACAAACTCAAATGCAACTGTCAAGACAGAATTAGTAAAACAAGACAAATCCAGACACACAAAATACCCAAAACAACCCAAAAAACCAGAGTTGACAGGTTGTGTGGTGCACATCTAAACAAATCTGTGGTGAAAGTGCTAAGTGCATTTTGACTCTCTCTGGGGAAAGCTGTAATTTCTACTACTGATGATTTTTTTTCCCTTCCTCCAAAAAACCTAAGTGCTTCAAGAGAGACATGAAGATAATCCCATGAAAGTCTATTTTATCACAAATTATAATACGTTAGTTGGATACCTTCAGGCCAATATTTTATCTGGCTT
Organism: Climacteris rufus; assembly: GCA_013398175.1. Lineage (NCBI taxonomy): Eukaryota > Metazoa > Chordata > Aves > Passeriformes > Climacteridae > Climacteris > Climacteris rufus. Next base: position 542,331 of record VZRZ01003106.1, read on the forward strand.
TCACCATTTTTATACTCATTGATTCTTCCCACTTAGTAATGGTTAAAGGTCTGTTTGTACTCATGGGCAACAAAGAAAGTTTTCCAACAAAGTATTAAAGTCTAGAGAATGTAAAATCCCCCCTAGGGATGTATTAACTATACCTAATTGACTGGGTGTTTTACTAACCAATAATCTCACTCTTGCATACCTTAATTGGAGAAATATGGAAATGTTCAAAGAAGCTGAGCATTGACAGGTCTGTCAGGGAAGACTCCATTAGCTCAGTGTTAAGTGCATCCACATCTTGCTGAATTAATTTCGACTGGATTTATTATTTTAAAAAAAGAGGAAGTTAATTTCATCAGCATATATGTAATACAATTAATCATATTATATCTAAATGCATGTTTTAAAATATCTATAAATAAACACCAGAAATAATAATAGTCAAATACAGTTAACTACTTAAATATAATGGTACTAATGAACCCAGGGTAAAACAAAACAACAACAACGAACAAAACAAAAAAACTCAACCACAATCCCCACCAAAACAAAACTCAAACCTACATATACACAACAATTTCTGAGTAATTTTTCCATTTTATGTTATATTGATATTCCCTTGTATTCCTCAATCACTTAGGGCCCCATTGCAGGAAAAATCAGCTTCTCTCATACATTACCCTTTGTCTTTCAGCTTCTGGGTCAGTAGATGGAGTGAAAAGTTCACTAAGTGCTCCTAAAAATCCTTGATCAATTTTCAGTGCCATTTCCTGGATAAGAACCATGAAGTATCTAAAATGGGGAAAACAAACAGTGTACACTTGTAGATGTTTAACTTAAATATTACATGCTTACCTTTCACAAAGTTTTGCCATGCAATGTCACATATTAAGATTTACAATCCACAATATCAACTGTCAATTTATAGTTAGAAGTGCTTACTGGCCAGCACAGCACAGCAAACAGACACACAACTGTGATACTGTAGTACCAGAAGGCAATAATTCTGATTGCTAAAGAATTAGTGTAACAGTCCCTTCGTATGGGCAATCCTTACTTCCTAAAAGTAAGCGGGTTTTTTTGAACAATGTTCATTCACTAGAGACATTTAAAAGCTCAATCTGAAGTCAAGAGTGATTTGGATAGGGAACAAACTTGAGAACAAAGTTCCCTTCTAAAATATACTACAACTCTAAAATTGTATTACAACATGGTTATACTCACTTGAATTGCAGCACTTGGCTGTATTCATTGAATCTAGAGATGATGCTGATGTCAATGAAGGGTTTTGGTTCTAAAGAGAAAATAACACTTGAAAATAAGTTGCCAAGCTCCTACTTTCAAGGCTGAATAAATCTGATATTACTATAGGCTTTCTCTTACCTGAATCCAAAGCAATCGACTTGGGAGGGGCTACAGGGTGAAACACAACAGGGAACATCGATCCTGGTAATTGATTATCAACCTAAAAAATTATTGCACAAGTACAGGAATATTTCAGTGACATGATAATCAGACAATTCCCATTTCAGAAGGCTTGAGAAACTTGTTTATAAATTGTGTTCAAGAAGAATGTCCTGCTTATTTGGGTGGAAGGAGGAAAGAGCAAAAGGATTGCTCTGGTATTATTGTGGAATGTTACCTATTTAGCTTTATAAGGCCAGATGGTTGCTGGTGCTGCACAAGGGATGCTTAAGAGACATTCAGACCCACAAAGCCTCATTTAACACGGTGTGCAGCTGATGGCATACATTGAGTGCATAGTGAAAACTACATTCAGGCAAAAGTAAAAACAAAATACAGAAGATAAAAGGAAAGAGGCAGCTTCCCCACCAGCTGGTCAGAAAAAGCATCAGGGCAACAAATGGTGATGAAGATGACAATGATAAAGGCTCACCATTACTTCCCTCTAGTACTGAACACTTCTCACTAGTACCTGTTAAAGTGCTCTACTGGCAAATTTAGCAACACAATCCTAACTGGAGTCTGCTGATCTGGTGCAAGTTTTGCACATTAATTCAGTGCTGGCATTACATGCAGATATATTATTGCACACTGGTTTTGAATATTTAAATATCTATTCTCTATTTCCCACTAGACAGACAGTTTTTGTACTACAGATCTCTGAACCTCTAGATAAAATATCCAGAAAAATGTTACACTTTTGCATAAAAACTAAGGTAAACAAATTTTGAAAAAAAGTTTGAGGTCTTGGTTTTGAAACACCAAAATACATCTCTTTAGAAACAAAGCTCTATTTAAAACCCTGCTTTACATTAGCTCACAGTTTTGTGGAATTCTTTCCATACTACTTGCAAAATCCTGGGATGGCAGCTCTGCAATCGTTTTCCATCATAGCACTCCTGATGTAGTGAGCAGAGCACCACAGGCATAAGATGTGGAGATACTTCTTCACATGAAGGAATAAAATCAAAGCCTTAATGTGTGTTGGTTTACAGACCACGGGGAAGGCAGGTACCTGCAGCCAGTACAACTGAGCCCGCAAACTCCTTTGGTGAGGTGACTGCTTGAACTCCACCTGAATTCCTGACAGGAAGTTACGCCGGATGATGCATCTGACTGGGAGATGCATTTCCATTGGAAACTTACTAAAATTCACCTGGAAATACAAGAAAGCAGAGCTAACATACAGTTTAATTTGGGAAATAATACGTTAGGTTACTAGTAAACAGACCGGCAAATAAACTCTGTGGTTTTCCTTATTTCATTATCAGATCATACTGATACTGAATTTCTTCATCTAATTATCTGCATGGAAAGTAGTGAAAACCACAAGTTAGTCTGCAGCTTTAGTTGTCCCAAGGAGGAAACTTTGTGCCACCTTAGTAGCTATTTCTTCCTAAGTTATATATTCCACTGGCATAATTAAAGACATTTACATGCAGCTGACTACTTTCCCCCCAGTGCTTTACCCCAATCCTGAAACATTTAAGTTATGAGAAGAAGAAGCATAAAGCTCTCCTTCACTCAGAGTTAAATGTACCGACCCTACAGCTACAAGATTTGATACCATGTACCATAAATGCACTACTGCAATGTACAAAACCCAAGTATTCAAAGAGCTGAGGGTATATATATGTTTTTGATACAGATATAGAAAACAATCTTGACTACGGTACTATAAAATGGCTATATTGGACCTAGCCATTTCAATACATTACATTTAGGCATGGAACACAGGCATGTATAATTGATGTCTGAAAAAGCTCAGGTAAGTGGATTAATTTCCAGAGTCCCTGAACACTGCAGACTCCTTCAAGTCATGGGAACTTCACCTTATTAAGAAGCTAAAACCAACATTTCTGCAAAGAATTTAAGGTGTATAACACCAATATAGGTCCACAACTAACATGCAGATAGCAAGCAATCTTTTCTATCACACAATAGGAAAATTCTTTGGGATTCTAACTACATAATACAAGTCTGGATAATACCTCAACACTGCCTCAGTAGCCCTCAGTATCACCACAAACCAAAAACATTCTACTGTGTAAAATGTGTAACTATTGAAATAAAAAAGCTTGCCTCTTCTTTCTGTTTCTCTTCACACAGCATCTACCCTTACTTAGCAAAACAGAAACCTGTTTTAACTGTTGCATGTGTCCTGCAAACATTTAAACACTGAAACTCAAAACATACCTCAGTATTGCTGTCTAGTTTATGCCAACCAGGACCTTGGAAAGCAGTCTTGGAGAGATACTTTTGATAGGCTTGTTCCAATAGGTTTATTTGCTTTTGATTAAATGGTTTCCATTTTTGCCTTGGTTTCTGTTCCCAAACAACATCAGAACTGCAAGGCAAATAACAAGGTTAATGATTTCACAGTCCTTATACCCTTCTTATGCATGCAAACCATCTAAAATATATTATTCTAATTTCTCAGGCTCAAAGAACACTATTGTATTTTTTCATAGAAGTTAAAAAAGGAGGCAGTTAAATCCTATTGATTCTAATTCCACAATAAAACAGAAGTAAAGGCAAAACCTAACTTTAACTAAAAAGGTTTCACTTAATTTCATTTTAAATATGTCCCTTTCAACTCTATTCCTACAATTATAATATGCTGTCAATTTTTGATTATTCAAAGGAATATTTATACTTCCACGTGCAGTACCTAGTAATGCCTATGTAAGAGATTTCTTTCTTATTTTCATTGTTAACTAGAGAAAGTCCAAGGCTGTGGATTGACAAGGTTATTTCTTGATCAGGTTGCTCCAGCTCCTCTGCTTGTCGTGCTTTAGAGACCAATGCCACATCATCTGTGAACAGCAGCACTCGCTGCCGTCCATCCAGGAAGGACACCCAGTGTATTTGTGTGTTTGCATTGTAAGGGAACTGGCCACAGTCATCCTGTATGGGGAAAAAAAAGTGTACTACATGAGTAAATCTCTGATGTTGGTGTTTGTTTATAAGCAAGTTTACAGACACACACAAAGCACAACTCAGTATTCTGCCTGTTTGTTCGGTTTACTGCATTGTTCTGATTTGGTTGCATCTTCTTTCCTTGCACTGGAAAGAAGCTGGAGGTTGGGATATCTTTTTCCCTTTTGGTAAACTAAACTAAACTCAATTCAATATTTGTGGTTTAGAATAATATTGGAAACCACTAGGAAACAAAGGCCTTCAGAGCAAAGCAAAAGGCTTAGAATCTCAGGTGATGGGGGGAGAAGGCAATAAATCATATCCCATGACACAGTAAAACCAGGCAATTACTAAGCAATCTGCTCTTCAAAAGCAGATACTCCTTAATTTTAAATTTGTGAGGCAAAATTGAGATAACTAAAGCCCTTTTCTCAAAAGCCCCAAAGAATCATGAATGTAACCATAATTATATAGTAAGGAAATTGGTTTCAAACTAAAACCATTTTTAAATGTGAAAAATTTGACCCAAAAAAGTGCTTATACAGCCAAGGACACTGTAATTGGTTCTGAGTTCAGCTGTGTGAAATTAAACCCGTTCCCAGTATAACTGAAACACAAACCTGCTTTCCTGTCCATTTTTTAGCTACTAATATTTTTTAGTTTTCCTAACTCTTTGCTAGTCAACAGAAAAACCAAGCCACTCTGAAAAATTCATTTTAGAGTAAGGTGCAAGCAGGCAGCCATTAAGAGACAGACACACAGGACTTGATTTACCCTACATTCCAGTTAAATGAGAAAAATCTTCCTCCATGAAAGCTTGCTTCCCCATTCTTCAATTAAATACTTGCTTTGTCTTATCCTAGATTTACCTCTGCTTCTAGTTACAGTGTCCCTCTTTCTATCATTTTTCATCTTGGTCATGGCTATTTTGCCCCCACTTCACACAATTTCCTATTTTAGCACTGCATGAGTTACAAACATACAAACAGCTCTTAGTGAGCAATTAAAAATTTTTTCCCATAGGAAGTGAGAGTCACAACAGTTGGGGTTTTTTTCCATCTTTTGGAAGAAGCTTAGGCCAAATGCAGCACTGCTGGAAAACTGGTGAATTATTCATCCTCTGTACTATTTAGATATGTCCACAGCTCATACAATTAATGGTCCTTCTTCCACATCCATAAAAACTATAGAGAAAAATGCAGGCTGCAGCTTGTGTCTAACCCTCTAATTAGATTAATCTAAACATCTAAAATTTTGCTGTTTGACAGCAGCTAAAAGGTCTCTTACAGGATGAGACAGATGCAAAGTTACTGAGGAAGCTTTCTCACAGACAGATTTAATCTTGGAATAGTCCTAGATCGCTTCAGCATTTACTTCTCCCCTTAGGACATTTACCTTAAGCAGGTCATGTTCACCAAAATTTTGGGAGTAGCCCCAAGTCAATTTTCTTGGTTTAGTTGGATCTGTCCAGGCAAACAGGCATACTTGTCTTGGTTTCAACTCCATTTCCTCTTGTAATCCACTGCAGGTTAAAAGAAAAGAATCAAAATAACAGCATTGACTGGTTAAAAGCACTGATGGAAGCGGTGTAAGCAAACCATGATGCTAAATATTCCATCCCTTCAGCCTCCAGGGGAGAGGCATGAAGGGCCTAAATTATCCACTCCAAAGAAGGTGTAGGTTCATCAGCTCTTGGTGAACTGAGATTTATACTCCCACTTTATTCTCTCTGCTTTCTCAAACTATGGAAACTGCTTAAAAGTAGACAAAATACTTCACTGAAAAATATGATAAAGAAAAGACCTTTTTTTTTAACTTCTCAAGGTACCATAATGGTTAAAGAGAAGTACTTTGTCCACAAAAGATATCCCCTGGTTAAGCAACCAATGGAGAATTTTTTCTTTCACATACCTCTGTTTGTATCTGAGAGAGTCCCATGGGGTATGGTTAACAATGAGAGCTGGGGCAGCTCCCTCGTGGTAATCCGTGAAGCTGATCAGGGTAGAATGCTCAGAGACATTCACATCTACCAGCAAGCCCCCATTCTGCAGAGGAAGGTAGACAAAGGCCAATATTTGTTCTGTGCATTAATTCAAGTTAGAACTATGATAAGCATTATCTCCAAAGGCTTGTCAGAACATGCTACACTTGCATACAGGTTCTCTAATGCTAGGCTAGGGTGAGTTCTGAAATCATAAGATTCTTTGAGTCATAAATTAATTTAGCCATGAACTGTGTGTCTCAAACATATAATAGCTCATCAAGAAATCCCAAAATATAATGTATTTTTTGTTAAGTATTTAAACAAACTGAAGGCACCCAAGACATAACCTCTGCAAAAATCCCAGATGTTAGAGGTGTAGTATTTAATTTTAATATAAATAGAGCTGTTCAGCTTCCTACAAGCTTGTCACAAGTAAATCAACTTGACTATACAGCTATGAAAACACTAACAACGCTGCAAACTTGATTCACAGCCACTTTTATGCAACAGAACTGAAGTGCAGTGTACCTACATCTTAAGGCACAAGGTTTTGCTCTTGATCATTTCAGCAACTCAAGCTACCATAGGGCTAAAACGGAGTTCTAACACAGAACACACAAAGTCAGTCTCACCAATTCTTCCAGTTTCAGCAGAGTACCATTATCCTGGGCTTTAAACAAGAATGGTTTGGATGAGCTTTCATAGCCAACCACCCTTACACAAAGTTCACCAGAGGAGTTTTCAGGCCAAAATGGAAGGCACTGTAAAACAAGAAATACACACGACTTTAACACTTCATATATGTTCAATAAAGTAAGCCAGCAGTAAAACCAACAGTCTTGTGTGACCATTGCACATTCCTTAGTTCTTACCCAAGTATCTGTTGATGAACATCTCATCTACACTTACTAAATTACCTAAACTGAAGGACTTGATAAATGTACCAACACATGCAACCCATGCTGTTCAAGGTCCCTTGGGATGTGAAGTATTCTTGTCATGCCACTGGAAGTGACAGCTTCCATAAGAGAACTGCTCTTTCCTTAAGTGACACCTAGAGACCAGTTGTTGGTCTACAATGACATCAAGAGAAAGAAACATGAAACATTACCTCTGAAGCTGAGATATAGTTCCATTTATTAGTTGGAAGAGAACCATTTGGACCAATTTCTCCTACTTCAAGTTCCAGAGAAGATTTGTTTGCTATTGTGTAGAATGGAGTGAAGGTAACTATCCTGGTAAGGTTGAAACTGCTCATTTTGATGCTAACTCCAACCTGTTGAACATGGAGAATTTGAGGAAATAATCAACAACAAGCTTAGAAGAAAAGTCAGGATAGAAAAAACAGAAAAGCCAACATTAGTGTAACTACAAAGCCTAACACACAATACAACACACAACACTCCTGTTCTGACCACCTGGAGTAAAAGAACCAAACAATATGCAGTATAAAATCAGCAGACTATGCAACACAACTAACACAACAGTAAAGTGACAGTTTTAGCTGTAGCATTGTACAGCTGTAGCATTTGGAGGAAAATCCAACAGGAATCCCTCTAGAGTAAATCAAGAGAACCCAAAATGAGCATTACAATCAGAAAACAGTTAAAGAGTACATGAAAACACAACTCCCCACATATCTTTATTCTGCTTAGTTGTGGAAATGTAGTCTGGAATAAGGAGTGAAGATCTGAACACTTGCAAACAATTATGAACAATTATCTCCACTCTACACGTTCACCACTGTGTTTTCAAACAGCCTAGTACTACACATTTGTAGAAAAGAAGTCAAGCCAAAAGAACCCTGAGAGAGCTTCACAAAGCACAGAAACAGATCTTACCAGATAGTCCATGTTATTAGCTGAACACTTGACACAACCATAGCTTCCTACAGTATCAAGGGAAAAGCTGCTGGACCAAGTGCTAGTCGAAATGCAGAGCTGGATCTATGCAAAAAACAACAACATGCAAAGTAATGCAATAAATTCACTTTCATTCTGTTGTTCATGCATTATGGAGTGCAATTATATCACATATAGCAGTATTAAGACAAAACTTCAGTGCTTTAAAAACTTTCTGTAAATGAGGATAACCTAAAAATGTAGCATCACTTAGTCTGTGTCTGAGTTTTGGAAAGGATGTTACAGTAAAAGGTGTCAAAACAGAGTACTCCTCATTGACTCATGCTCATGATAGCACACACATAGATGGAAAAAAGACTACAATTTTGTGGTTCTTCACAAAATTATAGGTGGGAGAAAATCAAATCAACACTTTCTTCAATCATTTCCTCAACTATTGTTGGGTAAAAAAGTTATTTAAAAGGAACGAAGGGCCACTTCCAAAAAAATCTTCTGCAGCAGTACTCTTCACTTGGCCATGTCAACATTACATCAAACCAAAATCAAAACAAAAGAAATGCGTTTAACACAGAACAGAATATTTACAGTGTGCCTTTTAAATGTGAAAGTACCAAAGCAAGCAGCAGTCATATTAAAACCTTTAGCCTTAAAAACTACATTAAAATATTCCTTATATAAAATGTTGGTGTGTTTTCCCCCTCAGAGCACGGTCTAAAGATCACCATCTAAAATCAGCGTACCTTATTTTTACTAAAAATATTTTTCTTTTTAAAGGAAAACAAAACAATATCTCTGTAGTCTGCTGGATGCTTCACATGAGTGTCCTCAGCTCGATACTGGAGAACACGGGAAGTCTTGTTGATAATCCAGTAGGGGCTGTACACAGACAGGACCACACGGCTGCCGGTTCTCCTGGCGTGGATGTAAACATCCACTGTCTGCACTGGGGCAGAATGAGATGTGAAACACACAGGAAAAAACTCAGGCATCCCATCACAAATTTTAAGATGCCCATTCCAGTCTTTGCCTTGATATTTTAATAATACAAGCTCCATTATTTCTCCGTTGATTCTTGAATGAAAGACATCCGCAGCACACCCTTCTTTTAATTCACGGGCTTCTGCTGTTCCCTGTAGCAAAATTAGATAAGGCAAATTAAGTTTTTAATACATAAAATTTAGGTGTTCAAAAAACAGCATTTTATTCTCTTGCAGTATGCATGTTTCAGATACCTCAGTAACATATGTCCTAATCTCCAATCACTTCAGATTGATCCTATGAATAATTTGAGATCAACTGCACTTTTCTTGCAGGGCAGTAAAGACTGCTTAATTCTGGATTTCAGGAAGGCAAACTAGTTCTAATGTATCCCGTTTCCAGTCCCTCCCTTCCTCCTCCGTGATTTCCAAAGGATTTTGGCAGTGAGTTTTTTATTCATATTCTTACAATACTGGGTGTAACACTGAACTGGACTGTCCTGCCAGGATTTTGCACACTGAAGAAGCCCCAAGGCAGAAAGTTGCCAGTTCTGCTGTACTATTTTGCTCATGCAGTAGCATCCCACAACAATAGCTTCCCTAGTTTTTACTGATAAATAGTATATTTTACTGTATGGAATAGTGGCCAGGCTTGATTAGTCCAGGGATGTGAAGACAATAAGCATAAACCCATCTACAGGTACAGTGAGTTCAGGAATAGATTTGAATTATTGGTTTCTAGCTCCTCAGTCAAAGGCAATGGCACTTTGTTCTACATTCTGTGACTCTGAGTACTGAAGCACAATGAAGGTAAGGAAAACTGGGAATAGTGCCATTAGGATGTTGGACAAAAGTGGAAGAAAGATCTAAATGAATGCCCCAGGCAATTATGCAACTAGGACACAAACAAGGATGCTGGTTCTACATGCTCACACCTGCTGATTTACTAAAATGACTCAGGTTTCATGAAAAAAATATTGATACTGAAAATATTCAACAAAGGGAAAAATGGTCTGTGAAGTATCCTTCAAAGATTCTTCCAGTTCATGTAAGGGACTCCTCACAATAGTCATCAGTAAAGAATCAGTGTCAGAATGGAGAGAATTTGTATCTCAACATAGGAAAAAAGCTGTAGAAATTGCAGATGCATTTTCTTATGCCTCTTTTTGGGAAGCAAAAGATATCTTGCAAAACACAAATGGAATCTCAGAAGAATGTAAAAGAAAAAGACCAGTCCAGCACAGGATTCAGATTTAAGAAGCAAGGCAGAACTGGCCAGGTACATCCAAATTCACCCCAATTAAAAACAATTAATCCCCAAAACACCCAGGGTCAATTATCTGCCTCATTCATTCACAAAAGAAAACACAAATGCCAACATTCAGTACCTTCCAGACTTTTACAAATGTAACCATAAAGTACCTTACCTCAAGTAAGTATCTCAAGGAATAGGGCAGAAGATTCCTCACAGTCAGTGTAGGGTGCAGGTGGATAATGTAGGCAGGATCCCACTCCTCTCCACAGCTTGAAATAAAATTGAGTTCATCAGGTACAGCTGTTGAGCTGATTGTTAGAGGCAAGAAACTTGTCTCAATGGCTGGGCACTGTAACAAGCACTTGACTTCATTGCTCCTGTGAAGCTCTTCCCTCCAGGCAATGTAAGTGGTGGACTCTCTGAACTGCCCCTCGAACATTCCTGTCGGTCGAACATACAGGTGACACCTGCAGGAGAACAGCAGGAATTGTACACAACAGCTTTGACTGACACCCAACTGCACCCATTTTGAAGTTGTTACTAACATTCTGAAGTGCTTTTTGCACTATTAAAGACAGCAATTCGGGTTTTTAGTTCAGTCAGGAAGACTTCCAAGTGCAAATGCAAACTTCCACACTAATGATGTGTTTGTGCATCGATCTCACAGAGACTGACCCTACAGGGCAGGAAAAACTTACCTGTATGAATGCAAAGGAACATGAAACTCTTCTTCTGGCTTGGATATGCCAATTGGCTCCAGCAACTTGGAGCCTTTAGCCAGTTTATAGATCATAAATGGAATTGAGAAATGGTTCTTGATCTGGAATCAAAATGCATAATTTTCATTACATTTCTATGGTACAAAAGTATAAATAACAAGGAAAAAAATTAGAATATTTAACCAAATTTTTCTAGAAAACAGACTTTATCTATCCCACTACAAAATACAATTCTGAAGGAGACAACACACAAGCATATGAGAAAACCCTTATTAAAGTCCCATGAATCAATAAACATGCTCAAAATGGCAAGTCACATTAAAAA
>VZRZ01003107.1:517-29413 GCA_013398175.1 Climacteris rufus
AGGTCTCTTCCAACCAGGAGATTCTGTGAGAATTCTGTGAGAATTCTGTGAGAATTGAGAAGAATATTTTCTTGTCTAATGCATTCATTTGGTGTTGATGAGGAATTAAATTCAATGAAATAAAATCAACTTTTTTATTTTCATTGTTAACACCCTCATTAATGATTTTTTTTTCATTCATATACCTGTTAGATTTGAGATAAACAAGGTGCAACCTTGGGTAAAATAAAACAAGAAGCTCTGGCCAAATTTCTTGCAGGATGCTGTTGCCCTGAGTTTTGCAGTTCTTCAATGTTTTTTCATTCTTGTGTAACAGTTTCTCATGCATTCTCTGTAAACATAGCTATGTTTTTCTAACTGTGTTCTATTGTTTGCATTCCTTTCTCCTGGGCGGAGGTGTTTGATGGATATTTCCTTTGACCAGTGTGGTGGAGGGGTGGCAATTTCTGCCTCCAATCCATGATGGTCTCGAGGAGGGTATAAAATAAAGGGAGGGGTCTCGACCCCCAGTTTTTGGCCCACAGTTTGGCTCTCTCTCTTCAACGCGTCTGCGTCTTTCTTTTGTGTCCAAAGTGCGACAGGATGCTACACTGAAGTGTTGTTTGTGAGGACCCAATCTTTTAAAAGTCACTGAACCTGACTGCTGAACTACCAAGAACAATATCAGTGCTGGTCTGCTGATCCTCATCTAAAGCTCCTCTGGCTCATGCCATAACACAGCCCCATGTGTGAAACTGATAGTTCAGTACCTTAGTTTTTTCAGGCTCATGCTCAGTTAAAACTGTCTGTCTTTATGCTAATTTGTCTTACATAGGATAATGAACTTCATGCTGAGAGACAAGGAAATGTGCCAGGAATGTTAAAAGCCACAGATATTTCACATTTAAAACAAACAGTTTAAAAGCCATGCAGCATGAAGCAATCTGCTGAGTAATTTTGAACACCCTCAGTTAAAGATTACAACCAGGATTTAGAAAAAGCAAGAATAAAATGTTAATGAAAAAATGTTTCTGTATACTTCTTTGATGCCAAGGTGAAGATTAGGAACATTACTTTTCTGAATAGTAATGTTTAACCAGACATTGAGGAAAGAGAGAAAATATTTATATCTTAGGGTAGTTTTAATAATTTCCATACATAAACATTTATGCACATATTTAAATAGCAATCTATTTATTTCCTACTTTTTCACCTGATCACTGACATCCTTGGGTGTAACTATAAGCAAGCAGGAACAATGTAATTATATAGAACTCTACTCTCAGAGTTAATCCAAATTCTTCTACATTACCTCAAGTTTGCTTAATGTGATCATACTTCACTTTTGCTTGAAGTTGGATTTTCCTCGGGTACTCTGGTCAAAAACTGAGTTGAAGTCTATGATCCTTGGTTACAAGAACATATAAACTCATGCTGTGGTCTTCCCAAGCCTCTTAGATGTGCAGCCTTCACTCCTGCATAATTTTAAATATATTTGTCTTTCAAAGCAACACTTCCAGAGCTCTCTTGAATGTGAACTGTATCTTAAATTGTTTATGCTTTCACTCAGAATTTGGAAGTCACTGCTCCTCTAATAGTAAAGCATTATATCTCCTTAATATCTCACTGAAATAAATTGGAATACACTATAAGTTTATACCTTCTATACACTGCCTAGGTAGTGAAATGAGTAAAAAAGACACTGTCAAAAGTGCTGTTTTAAGAAGTAATTATTTCTGCTTTTTATTATTATTAATTTTACTTTTTTCTTCTTACTCTATCTCTTTAATTGCCCAAGAAGAAAGAATGACTTTAAGTGTCCTTTAAGGAAGAAAAACAAATGTTTTAATATATTTCCAGTCTCTTGCCTTCTGAAATAGAAAACAAGCAACTATTATTCTGTAAAGCATCAGCACAAGTATGTGTACCCAAAGCCATTAAGTGTCTTTCTTGACATTTGAGATGCACCTTTTGCTTAAATGAAAACTATTTTACATCTGAATACACTATTTTGCAAATGACTATAATTTAAATGCTATCTTCTATCAATTTTACAGTACATCCCTGTAAAAGAGCTTTTCTGCACAAAATGAAATTACTTTATTTCAATCTGAAAATTGCAAAGCTTTTTCCATAGAAGAAGCCTGCAGCACATGCAAAATACACTTTCATTATGTAATAAAATATTTTACAATGTTTTGATTTGTAATATTTTGATTCTTAATATTTTATTCCAACCTCCTTAAAAAATAAAAAACTCTCATTTTGGAGTTTTTCTTTTTGCTTTATAGGGTCAACTAATCATTAAGAAAGGTCCATCCCCAGCTATTTAAAATAAGCCACTTTTTACTGATCTTGCTGCTATATTTTAGCCTTCTCTCCTCCTGTGGATAGTAAAAGATGACTGAATGAGAAAATGCAGGTGTAAAAAGTCTAACACGATACACTTACGGAACTTTCATTTAAAATAATCTTACTACCTGGCATTAATTTGTCAATTAATCAATCTGGACAGTTGACATTAAAATTATAAGGCAATAATTTTCTTCTTATAACATTTTTAAAACGAAATTACCCTCATCTTTGGATCTTATTTTCAGACAGAAATTATCTGGAAAACATCTTTTATCCTCCTTTCTTTCATGAACAGAAAAGTTAAAATAACCCAGGAGGAATTAATTGCCTATCAAACAAAATAGATTTTAATAGTAGTGTTTCAAGTTTAGAAAAACAAAAGTAACAATAACAACAAAAAATCTCTAGGATTGTATTTTAATGGAATAGAATGAAGATTGATATTGAAGAAAAAAGTTACAACATATCAACATGATAAATCAACATGTTAAACTAGGACACTATATTACCAAGAAAATGCCAAATCTTTCCCATACTTCTATGACAAATGTAGATAAGCAGATAAGAGTACATTGTTTTGTTGTTTGGTCGGTTTGGCAGTTTGTTTAAGGCTAAAGAGAAAGAACGGGCTCGACTCTTGGATGACAGTGTTGCCTGTGCTGCAAATTCAGAGAAAAAATGGGTTGGATGAGTAAAAACCTCTCAGATCTCATTATGTGCATGAAACCCTACATTAATATACAACTGATATGTGTGAGAATGTTGTCTTACCCTAACTGTGATTTCAGACTGCCAAAGTACCTGAGAAATTCAGGTTGTGAATTGAACACTGCAAGAAAAAGGAAAACTCCAGACATATATTCGGGACTAATAATGACTGGAACAACAAAGTCACATCAGCTATTTTGAACAAATTAAACAATTTGTCCCAGAATAGGATAGGTCAATGATGACTTGCTCATTCACTGCAAAATATATTAGATCTGACAGACCTTAAATTGGATATTAATATGTTTTGGAAAGTATCAAGGAGATATTACTGATAAAGTAAATGGTCAGCACAAATAATTTCATGTCTTCAAACAAAAGTAGATGTAAAACCTGAAAGGTTTGTGGGTTTTTATTTTGTTTTGTTTGGGGATTTTTGTGTGGGTTGTTTTTGGGGTTTTTTTTTAATTTCTTTTTTTTTTTTTTTTAATTTTACTTATTCCCAAACCTGTTAAGCAGAATCAGTAGAAAGAATTACTATGTGAATCTGGCCAGGAAGGAAAAATCAATCCTTTAACAGGGATAATCCAGGCTAAATACTATGGAAGCTAAGAAAGATGGTCCTATGTGAGTGAGCAAGAAAACTTTAGTTGTGAAAAGAGTCATTAACTGTGAGAAGAGCCAGATACAAAAGAGTCTCCAGACTGAGAGAAAAAAAAAAATTAAAAACTATAGAGCTTGCTTATTCAAACCATTATCTTCTGTCCCAGCTATCAAACTCTCTTGTATTTTTTCTTATTCCAGATATACAGTCTTACTGTGGTAAATTCCACTTCACAGAAGAAAAAAACCCAAACATGTAGACATTTAATTTTATGCATCAGGCAAGCTGTGACTAACTTCTTGAGTTATTAATAAATGAGAATAGCAAATAATATTTATAAATATGTCTGTATCTAAATAAATAGAAATAAATGGGAACGAATTTGATATATGTATTATATCTTTAAAGTTTTTTTTCTTGGACTTAATTGATTAAAAACACAGAGATCATATGTCCTGGTTTTGGCTAGACAGATAGAGCTTGAGATAGAGTTAATTGTTTTTCTATTAGCTGGTGCAAACAGTGCTGTGTTTTGGATTGAGGATGAAAATAATGTTGATAATACGGGGATGTTGTAGTTTTTGTGAAGTTGTGCTTACCCCAAGTCAAGGACTTTTCAGTTTCACATGCTCTGCCAGTGAGTAGGTGCACAAGAACACAGGAGGGCCAGGACAGCTGCCCCAAACTGCCAAAGGGATATTCCATGACATAGAATGGTATCTTCAGTGCATAAATTGGTGGCCAGAAGGGGCTGATGGCTGCCAGGGACAGGCTTGGCATTTGTCAGTGGGTGCTGAGGAACTGTAGAGTGTATCACTGCTTTCTCTTTTTTTCCCTTGGATTTTATTTGTCTCTCTTTTTTTTTGTCTCCATTTGCGTTACAAGTAGTAGTAGTAGTAGAAGTAGATGATTTTACTTCATTTCAGTTGCTAAACTTTTCTCATGTCAACTCACCTATTTTACATTTCTCCTTCTCCTCCCTATCCCACCATGAGGGGTGGAGAATGGCAGAGTGAGTGTTGCAGTCCTGCTTTAAACACAGAGGAGCAAAGAGAACTCTGCACATAAAGCCAGAGATACTTCGGTTCAAAAATATTTTCAAAACACGAGGTTAGATCAAATGAGATAAAATGTTGGTGCCAAAAAGAATTGATGTATTTTATTTAACAATAAGTGAGAGAATGAGAGACAGAGAGAGAAAGAGAGAAAGAGAGAAAGAGAGGGAGAGAAAGAAAGAAATAGAGAAAAGAGGTGTGCAGAGTGAAGGAGAGGACTGGAAGAGTGACAGAGGTTAGGTGGAAGCAAATCACGCCTCTGTGGGTCCCAAGGATGTCTCGTGGATCCCCTACATCTGCTCTTCTTGATGGTGAATGGTCCGTGTCACCACCACCGCTGCCAAAGAGCACAGAATCTCTTGGATAAATATACGCTTTGGGCCGGGTGGGAACACCCAGGTACCACCCCTGAGGCGGCCAGCTTGAAACTGTCCCTTCCAAGGCCGTAGGTCTGCTCCGTCATTTTGTGCCACATGCAGGGCTCTGGTGCAGGGTCTGGGGGCCTCTTTGGGGGTGCCTTTGACAGCCGTGACAGCCCCTCAGCTGCCCCTCCACAGGCACATCCTGCAGTTGGGGCTTTTCCCGGAGTGGGGGCCTCCCGCAGCTGGGCTGCTCTGCGCAGCACAGAGTGGACATTCCTCTCACCAGAGGCTCTTTTCACCACACACCCAAAACCTCTCTGCCCTGTGCAAACCTTGCAGCAGACAAGTCTGGGGCTAAGGCCTCCACACAGCAGCTGCTGGGCTTGATCCCCCTTTGAAAGCATACTTCTCCCCCAGCTCAGACTTAGAATGGTGTCAATACAGTCTTATCTCAAATGAACTTGCAATCCAGAGCCTCAGGCCAGTGGGCCCATGCAGGCTGGTGGTGGTGTCTTTCTTCTGATGTAGTTGTGTTATGCAGTTTTGCTATAATAGACAAAAGTCCTTGATAAAGAATGTTTAACCCCTAAACCATAACACCTCAGTCTCTCATAGTAGGTAAGTGGTGCATGGTACTTAGTTGATGGCTGCGATTACACCACAGCACTGCAGAAACAACATTAGAAATTTTAAGAATGAGTACTTAGAAATTTTTTGTTCATCCAGATTTTAAAATTTTATTTTACAGCATGAATTTTACTTATTTAGATAATAGCTTGCAGAAAATATCATTTTATGTAAAAATAAAACCCAGAAAAAATATAATTCATATAAGTATAGTCACATATTCTTAGTACACTACTTTCTAATAAATTTTCCTACAAAAAAGCTTTTCTGCCCCCACTCTATTCCTGACCCACAAGGCAATGAAAATTTAAGATAATCTGCCAGTGGAAGTAATAAAAATATAACAAAATAATTCCACTTTAATTGGTATATCACATTTACTCATTTACACTCACTAACAGGAAGAAAACAGAAAATGGTCCCATTTAATTTTTGTATAAATTCTGTTCTGACCATTAAAAGATAATCCATCTAAGAAAGATGCAAACTTGATGAAACTCCTCACTTTTACACTTCTTTAGTTGCAATTTTTCTTCAGCTATAAAATCACAAAATTAAGATCAGTATTTTTCTTGTGATTTAGACAGGATCGGCCAGGTTTTCATAAAAACGACACTATATACAAATAATCAAGAATTTTATGGAAACTGTAAAATCTTGGTCAGCTTTCTATTCTCACTGATAGTAGTATTATGCTTTGAATTGCTTATGCCACACTGGAAGTGAAAAGTAGTATTTGGTCAACTGAGAATTGTCATTTTAGTGGTATTTCAGAGACTGAAAAGCCGAGATACATTCCGTATTTTTCTTAAATTTCCCGTTGAGTACCTCACTAGTCAAAGAAATCAAATAATATGAAATGCAACAAATTCCATTGTATTCGGGAGGATATTATTCAATGTGCAACAGCAATGACAACTGAAAATCTCTTTCTTTAGTATATTTTTTATAGAGGTTATATATTCTACAGCCTACATTTCTGTTTGATTAACTGTGTGTCTAGTCTTCTGGGACAATTCATGTGTTATTTAGAAAACCTCTTAAGGCAATATTACAGATTTCTGCCATTTTAATAGTGGCTATTAAGTACAAGTAAATTTTTAACATTGTTCTCCGGCTCTCACAGCTTACAATGATATTGGAAATTCTCTGAAATATCTTAGTGATGAGAACAGGGTATGATATAAAAATAAATGTTTGAGCTTTATAACAAAAAAATAAAAAATATTCAGCCCCAGCAAAGAACATATCACCCATTCGCATGCTTAAAAATGGAGTACCTTACCTGGATAAGTAATGCAATATATACATGAACATCTTTTTGAATTCTGGAGAACATTTTTTTTTGTCTTAAGTTCTGAAATAATTTCAAAATTTTTCTAAAAGCTAGGCATGAGATTTAATTTTTTTTCTTTACCTTTTCTTCATGTCTATTTTAGGTTCATCTACTTTTGTCTCCTAAAACTCATTTGATTTTGTCAGTTTTCTCAGCTCTCATTAGTACCCATAAATAGAGAAGGGAAGAAAAGAATGAGGAAGAAGATGGTTATCACCCCAGAAAATTGCCTGACTCACAGGTGTCAGGTTCCATGAACCTGAAACCTGTTGAAGCCAAATCGAAATTGGAGGGACAATCTTTCTGTCACAGAAAGTTCTTACGGTTCTTTGATTAATATTATGTAAAATACTCACAGCAAAACCTGTTTAATATAATTAAACCCATAATATAAAACCTGTAAAAATACCTGCAAAACCTGTAAATATATGAATATAAATTAACTTGTTAATATAATTTTTATATTTAAAAAACAATAAAATATTTATAAAAAACCTGTAGAAATAGTCTGCAAAATAAACCCTGTGTTTATATTATAAAATCTGGTCTTGGTAGATGAGTTGTATAATTAATTTATATCATATGATGTCTATAAAATGCAGGAATTTTGAGAAAGTGTGTATAACTTGTTTATTTTTTTATGGATGTTTCAACTGAAAGCCTTTTGAAGCCTAAAGCTTTTGAATATATGATAAAGACTTTAGGCTTTAACATAACTGTGACGCAAGTGAAACTGTAAAGTTATCATTGGTGCCATTGGTTCTCTAAGCCCCAGCCTTAACCTGGGGCTGAGGCTGAGGTCCCAAGCACTATGGGTGGCCGAGATTAGAAGTTTGTGGAGGCAGAATTGTTGGTGAGAGACAGAATCTGCAATGTGATAACATTTTGCTAGTCTGGGGGTAGCGATGTTACAAATCAGAGTAACAGATGAGACAGCACAAAACATAATTGGCCTTAGACATTTCTGCATTTTGAACCCTCTCACTCTGTAACACCATCCATTAGCTTCCTCCTATCTCCAGGAGTCCATCTGCCTGTCAGCCAAGGCCATAGCCCTGGTATGGAACGGTCTGGTCAGACTTCTGAGGAGACTGTGAAGTTATAAAAATGAGTGGTGAAAAGGTTTAGAAGGGTGAACTGTACAAAGTGAGAAATGCTAAACTGCAGGTAAAAGTACGGGTGTCCAGACAAAATTGTTAATTTCTCCAGGGTTTAAGGAGAATGCCAGCATAGAAAAGTATAAGACTGTATTGGACAAAAGCAGTCTGGAACAGGGCCTGGCCTTCCAACCTGACAAAAGGTTAGCCAGAAAAGACTCTGTGATCAGGGAAGGTCATATGACAACTTTGTCTAGTATCCTTTGTGTATTACACAATTAATAATAATTTTGTACACTTAAGGTCTCCACATTTTGCTTGCAAAATCTTTTTGAGTTCAGTAGAAGATGCTGAACCAAACATCCCTGGTAACACAAAACCTGGGTAGTATGCTTTGTTAAAAATAACCTTTTAGGGTGAGAGGTGAGACCAATAAATCACAGCATGCAATAACACACTGCCTTGGCTCAATACCCTCTGACCAAGTTCTTTTAGATATTCCACACATGGAGGGTAAAATATTTAATGTTAAGGTTGCTTATTTGAAGATAACTGATGTTACACAGGATTTCTGATTTAGAAGAGTGATTAAAAATATAGTGAAAATACAATGCAAATGTGATATTTAGAAAAATATGTCAATTGCAATATACAATTCAATCACAATACCAATGTGTTTCCTAGTACCAGACTTGCTCACCATAAAGACACTGGAAGTTCCCAGTCACAGGAAAGGTATATATGAGTTTAAACCAGATTAAACTGTTGTATGGCTTTGTGATGTCAACCTTATTTTCACCTCTGTGTCATAATCCAAGTCAAAGGCTGGCTCATGAAAAAAAGCTCAAAGAAACAGTAGGTTTCATGAGTTAGATAAAGTTCTTCAAAGAGAAAGAATCTATTTTTATCCTGACTTCCCAATAAAGAAAGAATCTCTAATGAAAAGTCAGAAAACAAAATCAGTTTTTGATTTTCTATAGATATTTTGAGACAACAGTCTTTTAATTCTCCATTGAATTGGGAGACGTGAATCAATTTGATTGAATGCCTACATACAGGGGATTTGTATGTTTGTGTACCTTGCCTGTTCAATCTACCATTACTAAAGGATGTGGATCTCCCATAAGGTCATATGTCATATCTGTAGTCCCATTCATATCTCTCCTGCACGTTGCACAAACTAGAACTTCCCAACAAAATTCACCATGGGTTTAAGCAAGAACAAGACTCCAAAATGCAGTCGTCTGGTGAGACCTCACCTGTAGTACCACATCCAGGTCTGGAATCTTCAAGAAGGACATGGACCTCTCAAGGTGAGACAGGTTGAGTTGGGATTGTTAAGCCTAGAGGAGACAAGGTTCCAGGAAGATGTTCTAGCAGCCTTCCAGTACCTAAAGTTACTGTAAGAAAGCTGAGAGGGACTTTTGACAAGGACATGCAGTGACAGGATCAGGGAGGAATGGTTTTAAACCTGAAGACAGTAGACCTAAATTGAGTACTAGGAAGAAATCCTTTACTGAGAGGGCGATGAGGCACTGGAACAGGTTGCCCAGAGAAGTTGTGGATGCTCCATTGTTAGAATAGTTTAGCAGTAGGTTGAATGGTGCAACCTGGTCTAGTGGAAAGTGTCCCAACCCATAGCATGGGAAGGCAGAACTAAATATCTTTAAGATCCCTTCCCACCCAAACCATTCTATGATTCCATGGTTTCAAGGTACTAAATAAAGATGTGAGGAGGCCGGTGAGGATCCAGAGAAGAGCCACAAAGATGATTTAAGGACTTGGAAGCCTGCCACAAGAAAGGCTGAGAGAATTGTTTTTTTCCACCTTGATAAAAGAAGGCTAAGATAAGACCATAGCACTATCTTCCAGTATTTAAAGGGTGGCTGCAAAGAAGATGAAGACTCTCTTTTTTACAAGGAGTAACATGGAAGCGATGAGAGATAATGGGTACAAATTACTCCTGGGTAGATTCTGATTAGACACAATGACAATTATCCACAAAGAGAGAAATTAGCCATTGGAATAATCTCCCCTGGGAAGTGATCATTTCCCAACATTTGACACTTTACGCCTTCAGTTGGACACGGTGTTGGGCCATCTTTTCTAGTGTTTTTTTCCATGAAAGGTTGGACTACATGACCCTTGAGGTCTTTTTTCAATCTAGACTGTTCTGTGATTCTGAGATTCTGTGATTAAGTGCCAGGTGTTCCATACATTTGCTAGGAAACTTAACAGTCACATATGTATGACCTATGAACACCAAAGTGAATCCATCTATAAGTTTTAAGTTTAGGAAATAATATGCACATCCTATTTGGAATTACTGCAAACTGATATTCCAATATCTAAAAAAAGTTTTTGTTAATTTTATTTTTTTTAAACCAAACAAAATCCACCAAAAAACCCCCCCAAACAAACACTTAAGCTCTTTTCCATAATTCTGTGATGCTCACAATAGTTCTTAAGGCTTTTCTGTAAATTCTTTAAGGTGGTTCTAAATGGAAACTTTCAGAAAAACTGAGATCACTTGGCTCAGGTAGAGAGGATAAGTACATTAGTGCCCCTGAATGAATCTTGTCATTCAGAAATAAAGTGATTTTAGTTTCCTGTAGCTCAATGCTTTCTCTCAGGAGATCAACCTGCGCTGAACCATGACAACATTGCTTGAATGACAGCATCCACAGAATGGCATAATGTGCTTCAGCTTTACAATTCTAATGATTCATCTCAATTTCCTAAAACGTTCCTGCACTGCCAAGGGCTTACTGTCTAATGATAAATAAAATTATGTTTTATGTAGTGTTTTTCAGAAGGAAACCATTACAAAATATATTTAAAATATAGGAATGTAATACTGAGATAATTTGGCAATGAAGAATTACATACGACTAATCACTGATTTTCTTCACTTATGTCTCAAATATTAAAACTCACTGTAGTTATTAGTCAGCAGGAGTAAATATGGCAGGACATAATTCTTCATTATGATGATAATTGCTTCGTTTTATTGTCATAATACCAAGAAGTTCTAAGAGGAACAAAATCCTTTTGTACTTATCATAGTACAAAGATAAAAATAAGAAAGTTTCCAGTGATTATGCAAGTAGGACTATTCATTAAATATTGGAACACTTTAAATTAAAGGATCAAAGATGAAATCGTGGTCACTCCTATTATTTAGCATGATTTTTCTCTCTAAGATCTCATATTTCATTCATTGCTGTTGTTCTTGAATTTTGTCCCTGGTGTTCTGTAAGAGGCTTGCATACATTTTATTATAGAGAATTTGATGTCTATTTATGTTCAAACAAGTCACACTCTGGTTTGAGATTTGTGTGTGCAAATTTATTTATGTTTATCTGCAATGTCATATAAAGGTGAAAAGGTGAAAAGTTCTTAATGGACTTAGTTTCCTTGTGAAATTACACCTAAAAATAAAAATTATTTTGAAAAATGTCGTAAATACACAGATGAAAAAAATTACAATCATTTATTATATATATGGACATGCACTCATTCTGACCACTTTATATTAGTTTCAGACCCAGTACAATCTAGTGGGTAAACCAATGCTAACGATTAAACTTGTCTGTGACTCAACTTCATTTCTGAACTTTTGAAAAGATAAAATATTTTATTTCAAAGACCAATTTAATTTAATCTTTTTTGTATGGTTCTAATCCTTCACAATTGGTCCAAGATTAATAATTAGGTCACAGAGAACAGACTCAAATATATTTGAGCTGGAGGTATCAAAAATTATTTTATTAAAAACTGCATAGCAGATGCATTTCTGTGGTTCTCCCTCTATTGAATCAATTGTTTAGCCAAAGGGGAAAAAAGTTGTTTTACTATTTTCTAAAATTCTCTTAGATTTTTAACCTTCCCTACAAAGCAGTCTAACAAGATAATACAAAACTAAGTAACCCAAGGTAAGGTTTACCTTCCAGATCACTCACTATTTATGTTATTCATACCATATATGATCTGTCATAAAATTCCAGTCACCCACATACAGTTCTAGTGAAAAAGGAGCAAACCTGTCGTGATTATTTTCTCACAATAATTTGTGTTTCATATTCATACAAATTCAATGAATGCTGCTGTAATTCTCACAAGAATTTGGCAGACTAAGTATACATAACCATGGTTGATTGCAACATAGGCAGCTGATTGATGCCACTCTTCAGTGATGTCTAATCTGAGACCATCTCATTCAACATGGGCTCAGAGTTTTCTACCATTTGTTTTATTCTGTATCTTGTCCCAACTGTGCATTGAGTGGTTTGGGCAGCAAGTTTCATTCCATTATTTCAAATAATTCCTTCTGTGTCTGAAAATAAAGTATTCTTAGCCTCTTTTTCTGTTACTTAATTCACATTTTTTTAATCTTTTTTTTCCACAGAATTGTAGATCTTTAAGACACCTTGCTGTGATCAAACCTCTGCAGTAACAAAGAAGGGATTCACACTAGAAAGAGGTCGTTTGCTTGCAGAAGGGAAGATACATTATCAGTTACATTGTTCTTCTTCTCATTACTTAAATCCTTATGGTTCATGATTTCTACTTAAAAATTGCCTCTCAGTATAATGTTATCACAGAGAAACAGAGGACCATTATATGGCTTCCCATAGTGTTCAAATTGTCAATAGGGGAATTTTTTCCTTACGTTTTTATTCTTCTCTTGTCTTAACTTAGTGATTCCTTCAACACTTTCTACTCCATAATTGTTGTTTGAATGTATTCTAGTAAACTGACAATACATTCCTTGAGATAGTACAATAATAATTGCTGTTATTTTCAAATTTCAAATGTTTGTGCAACCTTCAAAAACTTCTGGAGGGAGAAGACATCCCTCTCAATGGGAAGTTAAGCCTTTACAGTACAGAACCCCTATGTAGTCAACTCCTGCGCTCTTCCACCAGAGAATAACCTGGAAATACCTACCCAAGTGCTCACTCTTCATAGACTCTGTCAAGAGGTCAAGCAGGAATCCTTTACCAGTTAGTTTAGATGTGCTTTGAAACCAGAATTACTATGCTCAATTTAAATTATTTTGATTGTGAAATAAAAGTATTAGGAACTACATCATAGTAACACCTGGTATCTCTGAAACAGAATCTGTTCATAAATGGTAGGGTTGTGTTTATTAGCTTTGGGTCTATGGGGTAAAGTCTAAGACAAAATATATGTATCTCTACTTGTATATTACTTGTATCTACTTGAATATTACAAATATTCATTAAAAAGGTTTAGAAGTAGTTCCATTCCAAGTCCCATCCTTTTGTTTTATTGGGTTTTTCTACTTTGATACAGCATTAAGAAACAAGATAACAATGTAGTAGTAAATATAAGAGGAATAAGAATAATATATTTTATTTTGTGAAATATTCAAATGCCATGTAACTAATGTATAGAACCCATTACTTATGAAAATCAACAACCACTTTTCTGTGCCCAACCTACATTCTTAATAAAATAAAAGTAACTGTATTTACTTATGTATTAAAAATACATAGATTTAACTGCTTATGGGGTTTTGTTTGTCCTTTGTTTTTCTACAAAATTGAAAAGGTATTGAAAAAAATTGAAAAAATTGAAAATGTATGGCTTTACCTACTTCTTTTAATGCCTTTTTGGTGCTGGCAGAAGACAGAATACTAGAGACACAAGATTATGGGGTAGAGGAGGAGCAAATACCTTTTATTCACACGAGTCCCTAACAAGCCAGGAAAGGGGGGGGTGGGCAGCTCCCCCAATCCACTGACAACCAAAGGCTGTCCCAAGTGTCTCCATTGATGTCCCAGAGGCCCCCCACGTGTGAGTGTGTTCCCATATTTATAGTGAGTTTTACGATTCCATATAGCTGACAAAAATCTCCCAGTTAGAGTGAGGGTGAAGTTAAATGTAAGATGGACATTGGGTCTTCTATTACTTTTGTGTTTCTACTGTCAAAGGACATAGGGTGTACTTTTCTTGAGGACAGTAGGGGATAACATGGGGGACAAGATGCCCCTGTTATGACTGGGGTAACCAGCATAGACTAGGGTATGGGTCTTCTATTATCTATTATCTAGTTCTATAAACATTAGCAGTGGAAAACTACAGGGTTTTCTACACAGGGAATTAGAGAAGCAAAATGAAAAAGCAAAAATCCATTTTGGCATCACTTTATTTCAAAAATCTGTTCAAAAAATAGCTACAATAGACAGATCCAAACTCCTTGAAGTTTTTAAAATTATGAAACTTAAAATATTTCCTTCCTTATTTGTCTTAGTTTGAATTTAATGATCCATGTCCATTTTTATATGCTGAATGATCTAAAATTTTGTAGTATACCAACAACATTAACATCAATAGCAGTGCCTCTTCCTAAGGCTTCAAGAATATTGGCCACGTTAAATGGTTATGTGGTCTTTTAAAATAGAAGGAATCTATCATAATAAGTTGTGTGAAATAGAACTGTCTTCTGGATTTATTTTATCAAGATAAAGATAGACTTTGAATTTAACTTTTTGCTTCTTCTGAACATTTCTTTTAAACTAAGCCTAACTCCAAAGGTTAAGATATCAGATCATGCAAATGAAAAGTATTTTAAGGTTCTCATACAGAAGGCAGCACTGTGTAAGGGAAGGAGCCAGTCTTCTATTTAGTATTTATTTGAGAGAAGAGAATTCTTAACAGCACGAGTTTGAAAGTTCTTTTGTAAGTTTTTAATATTCTGATAATTCAGAGAAATATTTATTTTTTGTAAAGTCCTGTCACAAAGTTAATGCTGTCCCTTCATGCTGAATTCAGACGTTTCACTGTCTTGAAACCCATTCTCTTCTGAAAGTGTATCAGCAAAACAAAATCAGTCAAATTAAAAATCAGAAGCTATAATCCCTCTCTATCTTTATAATCTTGATAATAATGCCCTCAATGATTAAGGGAAAAACAATTTTGATAAATTGTTCTGTTTCTTAAAACTGATCCTGTATAATTCCTGACACAATGCTTACTTTGTGAAGTCTCCTTGACAGTTCACCCTATGTTCCTTAGTAAGGATCATGATCCTGTTGGATGTAAAGTTGTAGAAAAATTAATTAGAAGATAAATGGACATAAACCAGTCAGAAAAAAATTAAAAATGGCAGTGCTGTGCACTTTTTAAAACAAAGAATGTAGTTTCCTTTTAAATTGCTCAGTATCATAAAAATCAATTACTTTGCACTTTCATCAAACTGATATAACAGTTTGATGTACCAGAAGAATAATTTCCTTTCCATATAGAATATACCCTCCACTTCGTCTTCTTCTTGCCACTTGTCATTTCCTTGGCAGTATTGGTTTTCATCCGATTCTTCTTTGCAGTGGATTGATTATATTATATTATGCACTAGTCAACTGATTATTTCCTGCAAGTCAGAGCATGATCATCAGCTCCAGTGTATTCATGTTAACTCCCTGCTTATCCTACCTTTCAGGTAAATCCTGGCTTTGCTGCAGAATATCCATAGTCACTGCAAATATCAGACTATTGAAAGTGTAGATTAATATATATGTAATTATGTATTAATATGTATAGTGTTTGTGTTGATCCTTTTTTGCATGGATTTGCTTTTCAAAATTCTTATTTAACAGCATTTCTTTCAATCTTTCCTTAACACTACTTAGATTCCTCTAAAGGGATCTTTAGCAGCCAGAGGAGCCTGGGTGACAAACACAAAGAATTGTTGGTTAGTAGGCAATATATGTATTTTAGCTTCAGTTCAAACTTTAAAGAAGTGGCATATTTCAGAGCATTTTCTTTTCCTTGAAAATCAATAGAGTTGTACCAGGGGATTCATTGGAGAACTTTCACTTTATTACAATTGAAATCCTCACTTAGTTAGTGAAGGAGGTCGGCACAGCTATTTAGACAAAATTATGTTATTTCTTTAGAACAGAAAATAAATTTGAAAATGTGCATAATCTAAAAATCGTTCTTAGTTGTTCTAATAGAAAAAATTAAAATCTGCCTTACTTATATTCCTGAAAAAAAACAACCCATGGATTATCAGAACTTTTCCTTTCAAACAATATTAATAAAATGTACTGTAATTTCCATCTTGTGTCAACAGGGTTGCTAGTGAAATATGTTGCTTTACAGTCTATGTGGCAATTTACAGGTATAGAGAGATATTTAGTTGGTCAGTTCTGGAAGACTCATTTAATCATAGTGGGGAGGCTCTGTGGTTTTGACTGTGTGAGTAACACTTGAAGAAAAAAATATGCTACCACAGGAGATTAAATATAACAAAATATTTACAGTCAGAAAGGAAAATACAGACAGAGCAAGTTAAAATATCTTGGAAATTTAGTTTGACAAGTTTCTTTCAAGAAATTTAGTTGATTAAATTAAAAGACTACTATAAATGTTGCACAAAATTCTTTAATTAGCAATGAAAACCATTTTTTCTTGATCAAAAAAATAATGGAGTATGACTTATTTTGAAACTCAGTAAAGATTGTTAATTTGATTTTCTATTTCTCAAAAGTAGCCCCTTTCTCTAACATATTTAAGCATTTTAGTCAACCTCTCATTTTGTTCCAATCCCTTTTTTTTTTTTAATTGACTGGTTATAAAATAGCAACAGGGATTAGTCTGTTTTGATTTTGTTTTGCTTGGTTTCCTATGTGTTCTGATCACATCTTCTTCACAGACTTTTATTTCATGCCAAGAAAAACACCAAAAGTGAAAAAATAAAATTATTTCAGTGCAAAATGTATTTCTGTGCAAAGTAAGGAATCACCTCCACCTAAGAGAATGGTAGCTGTGCCCTTCATTTAGTGGTCTTTAAGAAATGAATAGGTATAGTATATAAACCAAATAAAAAAAATTACAAAATCTCTCACTACAGAAGTTGCATGATAAATCTAGAGGCCAAAATGACAGCCACAAAGTCATAAAATATTAAACCAGATAAAAAAACCTTCAATATGTTTTTTGACAGATTTCCTGTAACTGAGTGTTTTGTCATACTCCACAACTTTCTGAGGTGATATTTGCAGTTGCAGGTGTTTGAGGCTTCCCCAGGGAATCATACTTTGCAATTTGGTTTTCTATCAACAACACTGGCTTGTCAAGGGGCATATTATTCTGCGCCTTATTATTCTGCTAAACTGCATGGCTTTCAGCAAAAAAACTGGAAACAAGAAAGTGACTTTGGCCATTAGCTTCTGAGAAACAGACAACTGTCAGAAGGCTTTACTTCCTGCAGAGCAAGATGATTTCAATGAAGCAAACCATGGTAATCCCCACTTTAGCAGGATATATTTAAAACCATGTTCTACTTTATATGTCATTATCCACTCACAGAAAGTAGCAGAAGTAAGGACAATCACAGCCTGTTGCCTGTTTCTCTTTTTACATTTATGAGGAGATTGTAACAAAATATGCAAGGAAAAAATCTACCATTTCAATTCCAACTATGTCAAAACTGGCCCAGCAACACATTTTATACATTATCACGGACAGGAGCTATCTTTAACAGTGCACAATAAGAATTATTAATAATTATGAATTTAGATTAAATGATTTGTAATGTGCGCTACTATCTTCTTAGCATGTCACAAGTTATGCTGCCAGGTATATAGTACCCTGAAGGGGCGGGGGGGAGGGAGAAGATTGTTTGGGGTTTTTTCTATTCAATTATGTCAGCTTACTAGAGCTGATTTGACTGCTTGTTTTTTTCTTTATCAATTAGTGTTTCATTCACCATTTGAGTGACCAGAATGAATACTTTAAAACATGCATGTCCTGGTTTTCTATTGCATTTTTCTCTCAGATACATCAACCTGTTGTGGGCTTGAGGTCATATTTTGTTTGGTTGGGGTTTTTTGCAGAGGAGTGAGGAGGTGGTGTTGATATTTTTTCCCCCAACAAATATATGTTTTGAATGCACTCAATTCTTTAATCAAATAATTAAATATAAATGGTCCAACAAATCAAAAAATAATCAAGAATTTGTTTTCTGCTTGTGTATGGTATAAATGAGCCAGCTTAAGTTACGTCATCTCATTTGACTGAATTTCTGAATGAGAAAACAGTTAAGTAAGAGACAAGTGTGTTTTCTGAGATATTTTAAATGTTTATCAGTAAAGAGTGGAAACAAATTTCTATATTTCAGCTTTATAATTTGTTGTTGATGAGTGAAAAACTAATTCAAGTTTCCCTAGTGACTCCAAAGAAGAAGTGTTCAATTCCTTTGAGCTTAAAAGCAATTTTTATTTAAAGGAATTATCTTTTTAAATCATGCAAATGTCTTATGAAATGTCACTCATTAAAACTGTGGACCAGCTTGATTGACACAACCAATTCTACTTTTTAAATCAAGTACCACCTTGTGAATAGAAAACAAACACCAAGAAAAATATCAGAGTGGGTGCTATACACATATTTCACTTCACAGATGCTGCCTTTATTCAAATAAATTAGTTAAAATGTTCCAAAAGCATTATTCAGCTCAAAGTAAAATTATCTACATTTTTAAAAGTAAGCAAGTGAAGAAAGGATGATATTGACTATTTTCTCATTTCATATCTTGGTAAAAAAAATACCTTTCATGACTATCAGAACTTCACTACTTGAATTGTAATTATATGCATAATGCATGGAAATTCATGTCTGCTACATCTGTGAGTTGAAGCAGTCTGCCCTACTTCTTCAAAGAAAACATCTCAATATACTAAAGAAGGGTTTTAATCTCTAAAGCTAGATATTGTGAAACAGACATTAGAAGAATAAATATTTATAAATAGAAGGATATAAGCTCTTTAGGATACAGCAGAATACCAAAAAAGGACCTGTAAATAAATTCTGTCCTGATACTGTGTCCAATTTTTCCATCTCCCTAGTCTTGCTGCCAATTCAGAGATTCTGACTGGCAGCAAACTCCATTCAAACTCTTTTGTGTACCTCCAAAAAGAATTTTTTTCTTACTCTGCTGAGGCTTTTAAATCCTGCTCCCTCCTAATTCTTCTTTCTTTCCAGTCTCCTGCTCTTTTCTAGCCTTTTAACTTTGTTTTTCATTTTCTCTTTGTACTTTTTTATCTCTCCTCTTTCTCCATGCAACTCAAGTGTTTTCCCCCGTGGTTTGCTCAATTGCAAGAGGGATAGCAATCCTTCTACTAAGGTTTCATGGGAGCCACATGTAGCAGCCAACACATAGCAATCAGTCAGAATTTGTCTCTTCTCTCAGCTTTTTACCAAATGGGAAACACAACATGCATACAAAAACTGTGTAAAAATTAACAAACCCTGTAATTTATTATAGCAAACCATAACATTCTTGACCTTCTAAGTCACTGAAGAATGAAAAACAAAGTCCTTATCTTGAAGTGGAAAGTGAAAAAAAAATAAAAAAAAAATCAAAGTCTAAAGCAAAAATTAGATGCAAACAATCTAAACTTTTTGTTTAATTTTTTAAAATAATTTAATTTGATTCAGTCATTTTTATTGTATTTATTTTACTTAAGGTTCATTGGCAGGAAGAAGTTAGTAAATATATATTACAATCTGCAATCCAATGCTTTACATATTCATTTCACAGTGCACCCCACAAAAAATGCAACAAATCTTGTCTCTTGTTTTATAGATTCTCTTGTAGTCAAGAATGTCTACACAGGTAGTTACTGAAGAACTCTAAAACCTTATCTTCTCACACCACAAAGGTGTATGATATGATTTAATATACTGTTCGTCATATACCTTGAATGTTGTAAATATGAAAAAACAAGGATAGTGATAGTAATTTAGTGGCTACACATGACATAATTTTTATAACCTTTTAATTGAATTAAATACACCAATTAATACTGTCTTGAAAACAGAGACTTTCCAAATATTTTGAAGAGCTTACATTAGACACATTATATTATAATTGCTTAGAACATAGAAAAATAACACAGAGTCAAATTTAGTAAAAGCACAGAAATTACATACTTCACTTGTAAAAGAGAAGTAGCAATTTGTTTATTGATATAAAACAGATTTAACAAATTTAATACTACATGTGACATACTTCACTTGTAAAAGAGAAGTAGCAATTTGTTTATTGATATAAAACAGATTTAACAAATTTAATACTACATGTGACAGTGGTTTCACAAGATTAAAGTCAATGTATACTTGGTTATTTCTGCGTGGAGGACAGGGTCAGATAAAGCAGTCAAGTAGACTCTTGTTGATTCAAGAGGTTCAGGTTTGTTTCTAACCTTCTCAGAAGGGAGTTTAGGTGTAGCTGGATCCAGATTTAGTCAAGAGTTTTTGCCTAAAGGAATACATGTGCACAATCAATTCTTTATATCACTTTGCTTTCAAAGTTTAGCATGTTAATCACACAGCAAGAATCTGTTGTTGCAAGGAATTTCTCAGCCTCAAGAACTGATCTTGAGAGCTGTCCCTACTCAAGGGAAGATCCTCGCACACAGGCTGCTGTTGTGCAGGAGAGCTCAACAGGCTGTCAACAATTGATGGAGTAAGATAATCAGCTCTTATTCGCATACTGATTACAAATGTTAGTTTTGTCCATACCTGACTTGAGCTGGACCTTGATCAGCCCTGTGTTTAGCTGGATGTTTTGCTTTAATTAGCCTTTGGCTATTTTGTTGTTATCTATCTCCCCCAAGTTCACTTTCAATGACATGCACCCATTAGACAGCCACTGGTGGTTACCACTTGCAGAATTACAGGGAATAAAGTTCACAATATTTGCCATTCACAATAATATTCACAATATTTGCCTAATAATAACAATAATAATACCTTCTCAAGACAATAGTCACTTATATGAATAATGTATTGTTGAAGGAAAATGTGTTAAATGTGTGTTTGATTTATGGCACCCTGAGGTTTCTAAACTTGAAACATTTACAATAAATAATAGAAAAAAAATCCAGGCTTCATGAATACTTCAGGTGATGTTGACCTTGGTAAGTGTTTAAGTGGGACATAAATTTTCCGTGAGATTGTAAAAAGTTAATATAATTCTATGTAAGCACAAACACTATACTAATATTTGCTGTTTATTGTAGACCACAATAATTGAAATTTTAGTTGCGAAAGTCATTTCCCAGAGTTCAGAAATGTCCCATATAAAAACATTTTCTTCTGGAAGTGTTCAAGACAAGGTTGGATGCGGCCTTGAGCAATCCCTGGTAGTTGGATGGCATCCTTGCCCATGGCAAGGGAATTGCAATTAGATGATCTTTAAGGTCCCTTCCAATCCAAGACTTTCTATGATTCTTTAGGTCTAGTATTGTAGGGAGTACTCTCCATATGTTTTAAAATCTGTAATCTTAATTTATTGAAATTTGTCAGAAACTAGCGTTGTACATATAGAAAAAATTTTCCTAGCAAGACTGTCTTTAATTAGGCAGTAGGAACATGACATTGTATAGAATAGTAGGAGTAGAGAGTATTCAATTGCACATGTGAGAAATATCAGGTCTTTCTATGTATATTTGTATGTATGTCAACTTTGATAGCTACACTGAAGTAATCTGAATAATATGATAAAATAAAAAGGAAGCAAAGTAATAAGTAAAAGAAAATATTTTTTCCTCTGTAGAATCTTTCTGTTTAATGACTTCCTTAACATGCTTCAGAACTGAAACCAATAGTTGTCAGAGAGATAATATAAAGCTGTGAAACAAGGCTTAATTTGCAGGGTGATTGACAAATAAGCCAGAGGTGTTTGTAACCTATTTAGGGAAAAAAATAAAAAATCATAACACAAGACCTTGATTACTTTTATCACACCTTCCAGAGCCCTAATTCAGTCTGTGAATGGCAGGAAGATGCTATGAGAAGAGGACATCATTGTCTTGTCACCCGCACCCGGTGGGAATTTTTCGTATTGAATTGGGGCTCCATGAAGGGAGCTGTTCCATCCTGCAGGTGGATAGCTATTTTTTTCATTTGAGCTTGCCAGGAATCTAGATTTGCCATCAACAGGAGTTACACTAAAATTTGGCATTATACTGTGATTGTGTCAATAAGCTCCATGCATGAGGTAATAGCACTGGAGCATTAACAGACAATTTAACATTGCAGTCCACCCTCCTTTCTTCCTGGCAAAGGTTTTGTGGAACATAACACTTGTTCCTTGATACAGGTTCACAGAGCTGCAGTCCTGTTCTATTTCTCAGTCACATTTCTAGGAAGGCAAATAGACTACACACACAATTTCCTCACTCTTCTTTCTCCTTCCTGTGAAAGAAGGCAAAAATAGTTATTTACACGCCTCACTGTCTTCCAATAAAGAGAAGGGTTCAATAATTACTTAAAAAAAGGTAAAATTTTGATTTTTAGCTCCTGGTGTGTATAACAGCTCTTTCTTTAGCATAATCTTATTTTTTAGATTCCAACTGCTAGAAACATTGCTACAATTTCCATTGATGTTCCCTTCGAGTAAAAAAAGTCAGTAATTTAGCCAACAGCAGCAGGCTGATTAGATTTGTTGCACACTGATCAATCAAAGTGCTGTCTTGACCTTGCTGGCCTTCAGACACTGCTTTGGAAAGACCACCCTTAGGGAAAATATTTTGCTTTTTCATTCTTTTCTAAATAAATTCAGCAACTTAGAAAAGTTGCAAACCTTTTGCTTAACCCTATTTTAAATATCACATGTAAATAGTGATTAAACATCACACAGGCAAAGAGAAGCGGAAATACAGAAAAATATAAATAAAGCAAGGCTTAAAACTAAAAATAATTATATACTACAAATGTAATTGAATATGAAAACAACAGAAAGAAGTTGAGCAAGAAGATAAGAATCTGACAATAAGCACAAAATGAAAGACAAGAATTCTTGAAAGAACACAAGAAGTGTTCTTTAAAGACAAACCCTGACACAAATAAAATATGAACACAAAGAATAATGTACCATAATAGATAAAAATCTCCTTTCCATAACAAAAAAATTGATTAAAGAACTGGTGAGCTGGCTGGTAAAAGAATAGCTAGAATATAGAAATACATTCTTGTCAAAACACCAATTAAAGATCCAAATAAAAACTTTGTTCAACAGTGTGTTAGCTGGTGAGATCAGATGGCTAGTTAATGATTAAAAAACCCAATCAAACACACACACCAAAAAAAACCCAAACCAAACCAAAACAAAAAAACCCTAAAAAACCAAATCACACAGCTAAAAAGCTGTAAATAAACAAATAAATAGATACCATGGTGCAAATACGTTCAAGTATATAGTATACCAGGTTATTACGTGTGAGAACTGTTTTTTTGGGCGGGCTACAAGCTTGGTATGACACAGTCTTGTTAATCATGTGAGAAGATGTATGGATACATATCTATAGATATAGATATAAATCATAAAGATATAGCTATAGATATACCTAAAAATCACATAATTGATCTGAACAAACCTCAAATGGCAAGGAGGCTGCAACTACTAGTTTTACTGTGAGACTGAATTTCTGTAGCTTAATGTTAAGATTACCAACACAGAATGGCATAGAAATTATAAATTTGCCATCCTATACTACAAATTTCACTGGAAATCTTATTGTTAATGTCACTCCATTAGAAAAACAAACAATTAAACAGAACAAGCTACAATTAATAATTTAAATTTTATTATAGAAAGAACTAAAAGAGGGCTTTTTTAAATCCTGTAGATTGTTAAAGGGGAAATGAAAAGACCTGAAAAGAAAAAAATATATTAACAGAAGAGCTGAAAACTATCCTGACCTTGAAAGAATATGATGTTTTAGATTTTCAAATGTGCTACAAAATGAAAACCTAAGAAAAGAAAATTTACAGGAAAACAAATTAAACAAACAAATTTCAAAGTCTGAAGTCACACATATCAAATCCCCCTTTGCTGGCAGTGTTATATCTGATCAATGTATATATGATTACAGCCTTCATTGTGGCCCAAATAATTTCAATTATTTGGAATCAGCTGTGCATACAAATAACTAAGATCCTAACATCATTATGCCTGCACTCAAATTTTGGTAAGAAATGGCTTACAAAATATTTTGTCTGTAATGGAAGACATGCATATATGTTTAACCCTGCAGTGTTAAAAGAACATAAAGGAAATTGAGATTGCCACCTACTGATCTTTAATTTTAATGAGAGAATATCCCTAACATCAGGTATCATCAGATTTCTTTACATTCAAAGAGACTGAGTAGGCCAAGCACAGAATGAAATTTAGATCCTGAAAGTAGATGTAAGCTTTGCAGTTGTTAACTTAAAATAGTTTTTCAGCCTACTGGAATATTGCTTTGAGTGCCCAGGCACCCTGCTGAGCATGCAGGTTTGTGTCTGGTTCCTCTGAACTGAAACCACAGAAGACAACCTGTCTAGGAAAAGAGTGGGGATTGACAGAACTGCTGTGGGGAGGCTGGACATTATCCTCTATTTGGGATTTATATTCAGGACCTCTTTTAGATCTCACTGTGTGAACCAGGTCAATTTTTTCTTGTAAGTACAGAAGTTAGTGCACTTTTCCAAAGCGGTACACTCAAAAAAAATAAAGTTAGAAAAGTCAAAATGAAATGTAATGAAGCAAAATGATACACTGCAAGCAACTGAAACTTTATGCCGTCAAATACAACATCAGAAACAAGAAAAAATGAGTAGGCTGCTCCTAGATAGGAAGAGGAATCTGATAAATACTTGAATAGCATATTCAGGTTACCATAGAGTCATGCAATAATTAGTAACTCTGTGCCACATCTTAGAAAGAAGTGGAGCTTCAGGAGCTATGTCTTTTTAGAAGCAAAAGTCTATGAAAGTGATCATTTAGAGCAGTTTGCCTGAGCAATGCTGGGAGTCCTGCTCTCCTGGAGATGGCTGAACAACTGCCTGCCAATGGGCAGTGGTGAATGAACTTGTTTTGCTCTGTTTGCTTGAGTGGCTTTTGCTTTACCTATTAAATTGTCTTTGTTTCAGCTCCTGAGTTTTCTCATTTTTACCCATCCAAATCTGTCCCCCATTCTACTGTAATAAAGAGTGAATGAACTTCTATGTGGGTCTTAAATGCTGTGTGGAGTTGAACCATAACAGCCCTAAGCTGGTCTGGCCTCACAAAAGGCCGGGACATTGCTGCTGTTCCTGTGCTGCTGTACTTGACAGGCTGGAACTCCTATGTGAACCCAAGTTACAGGCATGTGGCTGTAGTGAAGGCATTATGGCCAACGAAGGAGGCCACACTGAAACAGGTGCACCTCAGATCTTTTGTGGCTGTGGATAATTTTATACTCCTGCAGGTAGACCCCTGAGGAGACTGTGGCCCATAGATGCTGGCCCACATAGGGCACTGAAAAGGATGGTTGTGGTTTAACCCCAGCCAGAAGCTAAGCACCACACAGCTCTTAGACCATTTAACTAGCTAGTTTCCTCTTTCAGCTAAAAAGTGATGGATAACAGCCAGTTACTGACATGGTTACTTTTGCATGGTTCTGTCTGGTCACACTTTCAAAGACCGTTATATTGGACTGGATGTTTTTTATGTGAGCCTCATTTAATCTGTCTTCTGATGCTTCACTACTGTGTAGTTTGGAAGTCACAGATCTAGC
Source organism: Climacteris rufus (assembly GCA_013398175.1). NCBI lineage: Eukaryota > Metazoa > Chordata > Aves > Passeriformes > Climacteridae > Climacteris > Climacteris rufus. The sequence continues at coordinate 26,223 of VZRZ01003107.1, forward strand.
AGGCAGCAGTCAAAGTTTACTGACCTAACCAATAATCAGGATATCAAACTTGAAATGCTTTTTTCTTGTAAAGGAACTTCAGAAATTAGATATATTTTAGAAAGGGGTCAATCAGAGCCGCTCTTTAATATTTTAAACCCTATAATCCACTTAAATCACATGTTAAGGCTGGAAGAAACTAATCCTTGGGCACTATTATTCATATTCATATAAATCTAAATTTAGGTAGCAGCAATTGAACTGCAATATGATGAAGGTCAGTACAATCAAGAGTAACAGAACCTGGACCAGAATTCATCTTGGTATCCAGGACCTCTTTGCACTTACATTATCCCAGACTTTCTGTAATATATATATATACATATATATACATATATACATATATACATATATACATATATATGCATGCTAATACATCTTATTTTATGGTTCACGTGTTTTTCTTATGATTACGTATAGATTTTTGGGTAAAAATTTCAAATTTTAATTAGCTGTGATTAGGTGACCTCCTCTTTGCTCCTCTCCTCCTCCACTTTTGTCCCTGGACCATAATTTCCACTGAAAAAAAAATCCATAACAAACTTGTGGTTTATTCATTCAAATATTGATCCATGTGGGAAAGAAGGGAAAACAGTGCATAAGCAGTCATCAGCTGTTCGTGTCTGGAAAGTGATTTTCTTTGTCTTCAATATTCAAAATAGAGAAAGTACTGCTTATCCATTACTGCTCACGTTGAAGGAATAGAAATCAACATACTTGCAAACTTGAGTATTTAACTGGTAAGGATCAGAAGTATTAGAGTAGAAAAAAGATAACTTATCTTCCTTTGAATAAATCAAAACAACATATCATAACTATGTCAGCAGACATTTAGGCCATCTGAAAAACAAACCACAGTAGGAGGTTCTTTTAGAACTGATGGTACCAGTGAACAAAATAAATCATCATGACAGCAATTTGTCACCACGTGCTCCAAATCTTGACATGAAAATGCCTTTCTTGAAGTCTTTTAGCATAATAAACTTCTTGGGGAATACTCACACAAATATATATACTTTGTTCCTACAAGCAAAAATGAAACTTTGCTTCCAGCATATTTAGTGTCATCCTAATACATTTTATGAACACTTCAAAAGATGGATTTACAAATTAAGTAAGCACTGACTTTGAGATACCCTAATAAATGTTAAAGAGCAAAAAGCAGAAGGTAGCAAGGGAATTTCTTGACCTTTTGTTGTTTTATTTTTCAGCTATTACAAGAGAAAAATTAAACTAAATAATCAGAAAAACTCAGCAAGTCTCTTACATCTGGAAAAACCCAACAACAGTATTTGAACTAATTAAAATATGTAAAATAAAGTGGATAGACTTGGTTGATGAGTTGAAAATACATATGAGTGATACTATTTCCCATGACAAGTGGTATAAAGTACATCCTCTGACACATACTTAAGATCACCAAATGTATCCTTTAGTTTTTTCCACATCTTGCTATAATTTCTACAGACTTGTAGAAGAGCACAGGATGTAAAATTTGAAGGAAGATCTTGGATCATGCCCAGAGTCTTTCTGTTATGGTGGTATCATACGATTCTTATTTAACAGTATTTAAAAAGTAGATCTTTTTTCCTCCACTAATTTTTCAAGGTTGTTCGAGAAATTCAGTTCCATATCAGTTCTTTATTCTCACCTAAATTTCATTTATGGTCTATTCATGCCCATTTCCTTCCAAGGCAATATTCTTTTAAAGCTAAAATAGCTCATCCCCCCATAAAGCTGTTACCTCTCTTCTCCTCCTTTTCCTTCAGGCAATACATTTAATAAAAATCCATGTTTTCTACACCAATATTTCATTCAATTTGGCTTTCTAAATGACAAGTCTCTTTACTTTAAGACTGCATAGAAAGCAGGAATTACTCAGATCACTTGTCCCTTTTTCACTTTTTGCAGAGGAATGGTGGGTATTTTGCGATCATTCTGTACTGCCATGAATTTGATACTTAATTATCACAACCTCAATTCTTAAAATATTCCAAAATTATGGTATCTTGTTTCTTTGATGAGAATGAGTTCGTTTCTTGAAGTATTGATGGATAATGAGATTCCTCACCAAAAAAAAAAAAAGAAAAAAAATTACTTAGATGATAGAAATATATAAAATATATGAAATAAGGACATAGACTTATCATAGATGACAGGGCAGAAAATTTTTAGTTAGAATTGGGATCATAGTCTCTACTTCTTTAGTTATAAGTCTGTATTTCTTAATAAGATTTGATCCAATCTTATTTCTTAATAAGATTTGAACTGAAAGAGGAAAGTTTGAAATCTATATGAGAACAAGCTCTGCACACAAGTCTGTATTCAACAGTTAACTCTGCATTGCACTAATCAGAAATAGTTAGTAGACTATCCAGACCCGAAGGAAAAAAGCGGATGACTCTGTGATATAATCCTAATTCATTTGAAATTGCTTTGGTGTGAAGTCAGTTTCCTTACTGGATGACAAATTTCAGATAAGCAGCTGATGTTGAATGTGAACAGCATTCACTCAGGTATATTAATTGCACATCCTACAGTGTCTCACCAATATAAGACTTTAATTATTCTCAGACAAATTGCTTAACTACAGAATAGTTACCATGCATTGAACACTATTGGTCATGAAGGAGTGGGACAAAGTGCATTGTGGATAATGGTAACTTTTTCAGGAAAGAATCAATTAATTTCCACTCCTAACATCACATTTTGAGATAGAGTGAAAAATGAAAATACCTTGGTTCATAACAGCAATTAAAATTCTTTGTAAGAGAAAAGCTTCTTTTCTTGAGGTTGTTACAATCCAGATTTAAACACAGAGGAACAAATAGAACTGTCTGCGCATAAAGCTGGAGATGTTTAAGGTTTGAAAATAATTCTAAGACGCAAGACTAAGACCAAACATGATCAAATGTTGGTGCCAAAAAGAATTGATGTATTTTATTTAACAATGAGTGAGAGAGAAAGAGAAATAGAGAAAGAAAGAAATAGAGAAAGAAAGAAAGAAATAAATAAATAAAGAAATAGAAAAAGAAATAGAGAAAGAAAGTAATAGAGAAAGAAATAGAGAAATAGAGAAAGAAATAGAGAAATAAAGAAATAGAGAAAGAAATAGAGAAATAGAGAAATAGAGAAATAGAGAAATAGAGAAA
>VZRZ01003107.1:30088-92612 GCA_013398175.1 Climacteris rufus
CCCAGACCCCAGAACGGCGTCAGTGTTATCTCAAATTACCGAACAGTCCAGGGCTTCAGCCCAGAGGGGCCCATGCAGGCTGGTAGTTCTTCTGGTGAAGTTCTTTTATACAGTTTTTGCTATAATCCCTCAAAAAAAAAATGTTTAACCCATATAACACGTCAGTCTCTCAAAGAGGTTAAAAACAAATAAGTAAATAAGTTTAGTACTGCATTATCACACATTTCCTTTTGAATTTTCTTACATGCTTGTCAGAAAGGTTCAAATTAATATATAATCCTGTTTCATTTGCAATTCATGCAGGTTTACCTAATCAATTCTGAATCACTGGGTTTTTCCTGACTTCACTGTAGAGTACATCAGGCCCTCTTTTACCTATTCTACAATGAATTTGTTATAAACTGAAGTAAATTAGAGTTCGTATGAGACAGCAAATATCTGGTGGGAGAATAAAAACTTTGTTTTCTAGGACTGACAAGGCAAGTGATGAGTCTGTTTGCATAATGGGTTAATAAATCTAGTTACCAACAGAAACAAATAAAAGTTCCTATGATAAGGCATTATAATTGCTTAGATTAACATTTCAATAAAGATTTTGTCTTTATCACATTTCAAACAACTATGTTCTGCAGTGCTATTCATGACTTAAGGAGTGTTACCTATAGAGCTATATTAATAAAATAGTGCATATTCACTACATCTTGCTATTAAAAGTTATTTCTTCTTATACCAGGAAAATGATTTCATTGACTTTAAAATTTTGGGAAACACCACATTATATATTTTGTTACCCAACCAAAATTGCAAACAGCATTTAATCATATTTGGAAAATTAAGTTCTTAGAGTCATACCATGATTTTCAGACACTTATATTTTCATTGCTGAAGCATCAAAAAACACAGAAATATGAATTAATGTTCTTTCATTACTGAAAAAAAATAAAATCTGATGAGTTAGTACAGTCTTTTTTAAAGTTGCATAGAAAAATAATTTCATATTGACAGCTCTTTTTTTAGCAGTTACTTTGATTAGCTAATTGATAAAAAAAATGTTTTCCTCAGTGACCTCTTTAAGTGTCTAAACAAATAACAATTTGCTTATTTTCTTTCTTAACATTCCTTGTCTGAAGCTAAATAGCTTCATCACTTCAGCTTCTGTAGAAATCAATTCTTTTTTCTATGTTCCCCGTTGAATAGCTTCTTCCTTTATCCTTTTTTTTTTTAACTAAAGAAGTATTTGAATTAATAGAATTACTTTGTTGCATTTTTTCTAGTTGTAACTTTTTTCAGAAAGAAAAGGAAAGGAAAAAGCATGTACATGATCAAACGAACTTGAAAGCTGAATCTTTTCAGCATTTGTAGTTTGATCTTATAAGTTGTACCAGATTTGTCTTTTGCCTTACCCTTATGAGTAATCTTATTGAACTCCAGGACTTTTCTCATGATAAAGCATTTGGAGAACTGGCCCTGAGATAGTGCAGGAAATTAAAGATTCATAGAATTGCTCATAGTGGAAGTCATAATGCACTTTCATCATATCTGTGTGGTAAGTCACTTTGGTGACAGTGTTCCTGGCATTGCACTCTTATTATGTTTTTTTTTTTAATCTTTTCCCTATGCTTGAGATCAGTTACCTGATTTTTCATGGGACTGAAAAACATTTTCTAACAAATTTCAAGATAAAAAAAGATAATATCTAGCAATAATTTTATATGCTTTTGGACACTTATCTCTTCTCACAGACACATAGAAAGAGTCACTATCTAGACTTGAGCACCTCACAAGTCCAGCATTTCATATGAAGAATTTCTCTGTTGTGTAGTCATACAAAAACCTTATATATCATAATTTCATGGGTAGTAGCAATTTGCTGTTGCTCTTGTTGTAGAGAAGAAGATCACAAGTCTACTTAACATAAGTTCCTCAGTCTCATCAAACAGCATGAGAGTCCTGTTAGTCTTGAAAACCTGACAGCCTAGATGAGTATTCCTGCTGTTTTATGATTGGCATGTACTCTAATTTGACATCAATCAAAGACTTGAGTGTTGCTTGAACTCCTTTCAGAAATGGTACTGCATCTTTCAAATGGGTTTAAACTATGTTTCTATGTCTTTCACAACCACTATTTAACTGACATCTAATTAAACATAAAAGGAAAAATATTTCATTAGCTTCCACTCAAAAACCTTCAGTTTGGGTTCCTTAAGTTCCTAGTCTGACAGTAAATAAACTTTTTTAAGGGATTTGCAAGGAACAGGTTATCTGTATTAGCTGCCAATTATGAAGATGAGATTCTGCCCAGAAAAATCCTTTTTAATTCAGTCTTCTGATTAAAAATTGGCAAAACTTTTAACATTTATACATATCTTCAGCACATTGAGTTTCTCTGTAATAGAGTGCATTCTAAAAGACCAGTGACTTTTTAAAGCAATGAAAAAGGTTTTTGGGTCCAAACTCACAATAACATTCCCCTATTAAAGGACTTGAACATATAATTTCTATTATTCTGAAAGGGAAAAAATCCATGTAAGGATAAAATGTGGACAAGATATACTTGGGTTTACAAAGGCTCTTAACAAGCTTACCACTTCCTTTTAAGGAAGTTAAGACAGCATGGGATAAAAGGACAAGTATTTGCATGAATAAATAATTAGTTATAAGACAGGTAACATGACAGGAGTAAATTGTTATCTTTTGCAACGGACACTTACCCCTGACAGAATTCTGTGTGATCTATGCAAAGACTTGTGCTGCTTAAGGTATTGAAAAATGATGTGAAAAAATAAATTAAAAAACACACCAGTGGAAGAACTGTAGAAGGACATTATAAGACTGAGCTACCAGAAAGAAAAATTGTCAAAGAAATCCAGTGTAAACAAAAGTATACACCTGTTGAAAAAAAAAATCCCAATTTCATATATAAAATTATGGACTCTGACCTGGTGGCTGCCACACAGGACCAGCAAAATGGGACTATGATAGTTAGTTTATGAAAATGTTTTCTTTTGGAAGAAGTTGAAAGACAAACAAAGAAAAGACAAGCAGTGTGCTTCTGACAAATCCATGCTTTGTCCACATTATATAGTGTGCTAACTTGTTTGATTGAGCTTTGAATTTGGTTTTGCTTAGGTTATTTTTTTTTTCAGTGAGATTGTCCTGTTTCAAAGTTATAAGATAGATTTTATGCAATGAATAACTGAGCAGGCTGAATGTCTTCATTTTGAAAAAGATATATCTTGAAATGGATATCATAGACATCTGTCAAATAGTGAGTGACATGAACAAAATGGACAGTGTGCAACTCTTCACTGTTACATAACCAGGAATAAGGACCTCGAACTTAAAGAGGAGGAGGAAAATTTGGGATAATCAGAAGGATATACCTACTCAGAAAAAGCTTGAGGAATGTCTTAGTTGCCATCCATTTTCAAAATTGGATGCAAAATTTTTGTACAAGTTCAAGAGGGCAAAATATGACAGTATTTATAAGTAAGATCAGTTAAGAGCAATTGAATAATCCTCACACATCAGAAGTTCCTAGAGCTAAAGACAGATGAAAACACCCAGGAAGTACTTATGAACAGTGTGATTGCTTCCTGTTATAGTAACTTTTGGAGAAAAAAATCTTGACTCTGTTGACCTTTGACCTGAAGCAATAAACCATTCTTCCTATTTTGCAGATAATATGAAAATTTTTAAAACATGGAAGCTCTGATTAAAGTGCAGCTCCAAAGTCAACCTCTATAAAGACCTAAATATGTGCTATCCGACATGTTAAGAACTGCTTATATGGTGACAATGATGGAGTTGGGAGCTGCTTTGCTGAGTGGACTGTGAAACAAGTATTTTCAAGAAAGGACTTGAGGAAATACTGCTAACAAGGCTTTTTGACATGAGTATGGGAACAATATAATTTTTATTTACTTCTGTTGAAATTGTTCCCCTTTAGAAGAAAAATCAAATACCCAATGTGTTACAGGAAAGCATGAAAGTAAAATAAAAGTTATTAGAATGTTAACTTGTAATGGTAAAGCCAGAGGGCCACCTTAAAAGACATATTGGGGTGTTGCCCATTTTTACTGTTAAAAATAGCTAGCTGTGCTAGATAGCTTTCAAGGACGAGAATTCTGTAAACATAGCTATGTTGTTGTAAAATTATCTTGTTTTACATTCCTTTCCCATGGACACAGATCCTTTGATGGACATTTCTTTTAACCACTGTAGTTAAAGACGGAAGTGTTAATTTTCTCCAATGAACTGTGATTTCTAAAAGTGTATATAAGAATTAAAAGAAGGTGGGTTCGCCCCCTTCCGCCTTTTGCTCTGAACACGAACTCTGACTCCGTCTCCTCTATTCTGCGTCTCCTTACATCCGCGGCTGATAAGCGGCGAATAAGCCGAAATAAGCGGTAATATTGGGGTTTGATATAAAATGGATAAAACAACATCAGATTAAAGACAAGAACATAATTTTCCCCTTTTGGAAATAGTTCCTTAGCTCCCTTATAAGAAAATGATCAGTTTTTCCTGCATAATGACAGTTTAAGTAGGCAACTAATAGATTTTTTCATTCAGTATAGAAAAGTAGTTTCTGCTATGTCAGAAAACATAATGATGGGTATTCAATTTTGCAATTTCTTTAATCTCCACTACATGCAATATGAATAGCTATTAGACTAAATATTTCTCATGTTTTGATTTTGTTTTTGACCTTTGTTCTTTTGAGTAGTCCATAGGATAAAGTATCTTCAGTTTGCTTTTTTTTTCAAGTGAAGTAGTGCCACTAAATCCAATTAAACCAAGGTTGATTTTTGTTTGCTGAGGCAGCATAGTTTTAAAATAACTGCAGGATACTTTGATTTGGCTTTCATGAGTGCATTAATAGACTGAATGAAGTTACCATTTATACTCTCTGCAATAGGTGATAGAAAGATCAAATGTGTATTTAACTGAACACTGGTTGCAGAATATGTCCTCCTCCCCCAGAAATAAGATTAATATACACAATTAAGAAAAGGAATGTTGCTCTTGTGCAGGATACATGTGTAAATTTATTACCAATGTAAAAATTTCTATTTTAAAATATTTTTTTTGTTACAGATTAACTGCTTTTTATTTTTTCAAATTCCTTTAAGGAGTAACTTTTCCTTCACATCCTTAAAATATTGTGAGTTTAAGAGTAGAGATATTATTCTCAGAAACATAGATTATTACTTTAACACAATTTGAATTTTTTTTTCCTGATCTATCATGTTGGGTACTAGAGGGTTCACCCAATATATGCTGTTAAATTAGGTATATTCTTCTATCAGAATTACCTCATTTCAACACTTGGAAGTCACAAAAGTAGGTTTCCTAATTCAGGTGCTTGCAGTTTCTGATAGAGTTGTGATGCAAGCTAAGCAATGTACCAGGCACTGCCGTAGAATAGTTATAGCTTCCACAGCCATGCATAGAAATAGCAAACAACTCCAACCAGAACATCTCATTTAATGATAACTTGACTAATTAATTGATAGATTCAGCAACATAAAGCCTGGACATTAGAAATTTCATTATGCACAAGAATAAGGATTAATCATCCAGGCTTTACACTTTATTGAAAGAAAAGTATTCAAACAGCTGTTTCGTTGTTACTAGAGACTTATGATTAAAATGAATAACCATTCTAACAGAAAGAAACAGCAGGCTTTGTGAGTCATGGTGCTTTAAAGTCGTTGAAACCTTGAGATGGAGTTGTAGCCTAGCAAGCATTTCCTCATTTTCATATCCATGATATAGATATATCTATCTATATCTGGTCCAACTGTTTTTCCTGTTACCTGCATCTATCCTAGGAGAATACCTCTATGTAACCCTTCCTTTCTTTCTGTTTTTTTTCATTTTGTTTTCTATTCCTAACAAAATGTCTCTTTAGCTTTATCTTCATCATACATTGGGGGAGGTATGCTAATGTTTTGATTAAAAGCTGAAATGACTCACAATAAGTATGTACATGTCCTTCCATCCCTGAAACTTAAGAATGTAATGTATGTCTTCTATTGCTTTACCTTCAAAGCTGATAGTACTTGGGAAGAACACTTGAAAGATAATTTAATAGTAGGCAAATTTTCTTACAAGATTAAATTCTGCCTATGGATATTGTCTTTAAGGACCCTTCCATCACAAACCACTTCAGGATTCTATGATCATGAAAAAAAAAAAACCAGTAAATTTAACTAAAAACCCAAACAACAACAAAAAGCCTCTAAATCTAACAAAAAGTACACCATGATGCCAACTGCCTGGATCAGTTTACATCCTCCCTCCTCCTCTTTTCCCTGAACTTTTATTGCTTAACATTGGCAACCTGGACTAGCGAAAGGTGTCCTTGCCCACAGCAGGGGGTTTGGAACCATGTGGTTTGTAATGTACCTTTGAACCCAAGCCGTTCTATGATTCTCTAATTATCTCAATGTCACATGATATTGAATATCTCTTTTGTCAGTTTGGATCAGCTGTCACAGGGATATCCCCATCAAACCTCTTGCCCACCCCCAGCCTATGGGGTTTTGAGGAAGGTAGAGGTTTGGAGAAAAAGCCTTGATGTTGATCCACTGTTCAGCAAAAGACAAAATATTGTTGTTGTGCCAATACCAGTTTAGCCAGAAAAGCAAAGCAATAACACTGGCTGCTACAAAGAAAGTTGACTACATCCCAACCAGAACCAGTACAATCCACCTCAAAGAAATGCATGCATTTCTGGCATGTAAGTTGAAAGAAGTCCATCAATTATCTTGATCATGTAGACATCAAATTCTTTGCTACAGTCATTAATCACTAATTTTTGTTGTTATGTATGGTATAGGATTGAAATCTGACATTTAAACAGAAAATCAACGTAAAATACTCACATATTTGAATTCTAGATCTACCGACCTTGCATTTAAAGATTTACTATATCCTGTCATGTCACCATCCATAATGACCTTTTGCTCCGCCTTTCAGATAATTATAGTGATCTGCTCCAAGAATAATGTATTTTGAGTATCCTTTTTTAGGTCATCACAAACTACTAGTACTGTGTTCACAGTTGTTGTCATGCTACTTCATAATTGGACAAAACACACATCTCAACTTATTTGTATTTATCAGTCAGCTCCCAAATTATCAAATGTGTATTGAAACTCTAAAATATGTAGACTTTTAAAATATTAAAAAAAAATTCTAACAGGGAGCGAAACTCTGCTTTAGCCTGTGGCTATGCAAAATTAATAAACATAAATTTCAGCACTTAATTCCCTGCTAGTAAGGTCACACTGAGAAATATCCTAGTAGCTTCATCTCTCTTAAAATACCTTTAATCACAGACCTGATTGTTGGTAGACTAATCATAGAACCTTCCAATGCAGCTGAAGCCATGAGGAGTTGAGGGCATTAGGAAACAGTGGCAAGTGTCAGCTTCGTTAGAATCCCTAACAGGGTTTTTCAAGCAATTTCAAATTATTAGTAACATTCATAGGACTTTTTTCACTCTGTATCTACAATTTCCCCTGTTTAAACACAATATCCAAACTTCAACTGCAGCTCCAAACCAAAAAGGTAAAATATATCTGTTCTAAATTGTAGACATCTATATCTGAGCTAGCTGTCTATACTGTTTTATAGCTAAAGAAGAGGAACAGGATTAGCAAATCTTAAGAGAGTTGTCTTCAGCGGAACACATGAAAACCCTCTAGAATTGTCTCTTCAACTGCAATGACAGTACAATAAATAAAAGGTAATTAGCATAGTTGCAGATATCTTGCAGATATCTTTATTTTTGCTGCAAGGTGAGAGGAACTTTCTATCAATCAAGGCTCTTTTCACATATTTAGTGTTTTAATACACCTCATTGCATAGCAATATGTTGCCAAAGCTCCTGAAAGAAAAGGTGTATTTAGAGCCAGATTATGAAAGTTTTATTTGCATTAAGTGTTCTTTTAGTCCACGCATAGTATTCTTATTTTGTTGTTATTTCTTTCTAATGGCAACTACTTCTAGAGAAAGAGCTACTAATTAGCACAAATAAGGCTGCCAGACACACTTGACAAATAGTATTTTAAAGGTTATTACCTCCATTTACACATATTTAGTGCTACATGGTGAAAAACATATTTATTTGAAACAAAAAGCATTAACTATAATTTGCATATTAAGAACATACTCAAATTATTTAGTTCATGTATTTGCATACATGTCATGTATGCTTCAAGTACTTAGAGATGTTCCCTTGAAATAAATTTTGGTAAAATCGTCAAAAAGCAATTGAGAAATTAAATGTTCAAAAAAATCCATTAGCTAGATTAGTAATGAAAATCACTTTTCATTCCAACCAACCTCATATCCTTAGTATTTGGTTTTTAATGTTTGAAAATACCTAAGCTATTCAACAGGAAAATACATTAATAAATCAATTAAGTTTAACTAACAACTAAGTTCTAATGCCATGTGTAGCTATGTTATATTGATTTACCTACAGCATTTAATTGAAGCAAGAGTATTAGTTGTCTGGTACCGTAATACAATAGTTGACACTCTCTGATGAGCTGAAAATCTAAACTGAACATAGAAAAAGCCAGATGAATTATTTTTAAAGGACACATACAGCTGAAACAAGCTAAAATCATATTTTCTTAAAAAAAAAAAATAGAATGACAGTTACACTTATGTGGACCGTTATGATAACCCTTTTGTATAGGGTTTATTTTAGAAATTTAAGCACAAGGGGATCATACAAATATAGTCACACAGATTTAATTTAAAAACAAGCTATGGTGAAAGATTGTCTTATTTTTCACTTAGCTGAACATTCAAGCTTTATTTAGAACTCTGTCTCGATAAGGATTTCAGAAATGGACAATTTTGCTAGGTAGCAACTGGAAAGGCATCTTTGTATAGTCATTGCAAAGTCAGAAATTATGTGTGAAAAATAGATATGTCCTTATAAAATAACAAATACATAAGACTTTCAGAAGTCTGTGTGCTGAATGTGCCTCAGATAAAGGATTTTTAACCCTGAGTAGTCTAAGGTAAACTGTTGTCTGAAGAGATCAGACCAAGTTGAATTCAATGTAGGTGCTTTCAATGGCAAGGCAAGTGTTAAATTCTACCTTATTCCTGGAAGCCCCAATCTACCTCATCTCAGCTTATTTTCTGTGTTTTGCATCAATTCTGAGTTCAATTCAAAGGGACAGTGGTACTTTATGGAAAGCAGTTACTGCTCTTGTTTTGCTCTCTGAAGCTTACAGAGATTTAAGTCCATAATGCCCATTTTTCAGCACGCTGTTTAAACCAATGGACTATCAAACTCTCTAGAATGGTGCTACTAAATGTCATTGAACTATCCACAGGAATTAAACCAGTTTTAATGACACAAAAAGAGAAATAAGCAACATGGAACATTACTGTGTAACTAATTTGTTATAGGAATACAGGAACACCAGATTACAGGAATACCCTCAGTGTGGGTATTCCTGTAATCTGGTACCTGTATATCAGACTGCTTATGTAACTTGCATTTAAGCATTATTTAATGGTAATGGGAAAAAACAAAGTATAGATTATTTCCCGTCCACATAATTTATGAAGAGGTTCATAAGAATACATTTTTCTAAAGCATCTGGAGGCTTTCTGAGCATGTTATTAGGAGAAAAAGATATCATCTGCAATTTAATGAATGACTCCAGTAACATTTTTTAACTTTAAACCACTTGTTTAAAAAATAATATGTGTGTATATATATAGCATGTGTATATATATATCTATATTAGCATGCATGTATACACAGGTATGCACACACACTCCTGAAAAGTACTTTTAATTTGTAAAGAAGACTGCAAATTAAATCCGTCATACTTAAAACCTATTACAGAGCTTCACACACTGTAAACCCCATGCAAGTAACCATTTAATTCCCAATGCCTTCAAAGATTTTGTATACTATCAGACATGTTGTCCTTATTTTGTTATGTTTATGTGTAACAAAAATAAAAAAATAGTTTCTTTCTTTTAGTTTTCAAGGAATCCAAATAATGTGGAAAATATTGGGCACTTGGTGGGCACTTCTGGTTCACAGATTGCCACACAGTCTAATACCACTCCTGAGCCTCACTAGAGCTCTAAAAATTGTCTTACAAATTATCTCCTTTTTTGAGTTCGTGATTATTTAAGGAGCATTTATTTTCATTTTTCTTAGAGGTTTCTTAATAAATTACCTCAAATTTATTATGAATATTCATCACTTCAGAATTTCAACATAAAAAAATGTCACCAAACAAAATCCAAAACCCAAGCCAAAACAACACAGAAAGCCACCCTCAATTACAGAAGCTTGCAAGAAGACTCCCCTGTAGCTATGATATATGTCTTCCAATGTTTATTTTAAAAAATAATTTATTATGCTTTATCAATTTAAATAGAAGACAATACAGTGCTACTTCACAAAGGTAATAATTTCAGTCCTAATAGCTTAAAGCAACTTTTCCAACTAGTAGTTCAACCAAGTGTTAAAATAGTACTGATATTAGAAGCTTTTGCTTAGATTTTTCTCTAGATTGCATTATTATGCAATGTCCATTGTGTCTCTGTCATTTTGTCTCTCTCTGTTGAGGTTTTCATCCTTTTCTTTTTTCTCAAACATGCGTCAATGAAAGCACTTTTCACCTGAGTTTTCCCACTCATGTTATTTATATCCTAGTACAGTGTTCTTTTATTCTGGAGTGCTAACACATACAGACAATTAATATTTTTATTCATATATAATGGCTCTCTTTGTCCAGTTTCATAGAGAAAACTAATGCTGTTTTATAACAATCTCACAAAAGGTTACTGGCTATAATCCTATCACAAATCAAAAAGATCGATCCAAAATAATACAGGAGTTTGTAAGGTGGTCCAAGAGGACTACATTCTTAAATTATTTAAATATTTAAAATCATAACTAACACAGAAAAATATACATGCATGAGTACATATTTATCGTTAACCATATTTTTGTTACAGGATTATCTATCACATTTAATCTAATGGTGTGTCCCAATTAGATTTCAGTTTACACTAACATAATTAGATTTGCTTTAATACAAAGCAGGAGAAAAATTTAACTTCAGTGAAAATTACTCAGTTTAGTAAAAAAACCCTGACAAATAAAATGTGTTCTAGTTAAATATTTCATCGTGAAACCCCCCCCACCTCCATCCCCAAATTTTAGTTATAGACCTGATGATCTTTTTTAATCTCAGATGGAGCTAATTTTCTTCATGGTACTGGTACAGTGATGTGAGTTTGAATTTAGTATGAGAATAATGTTGATAACACAACGTTTTAGCTGTTGCTGAGGCGTGCTTACTCTAAGAGGAGAAATTTTCAAGCTTCCATGATTTGCCACTGAGCAGGTGCACAAGAAAACAGGAGGGAACATGGCCAGGACAGTTGACCTGAACTGGCCAAGAGGCTATTCCATAGCATAGAACATCATGTTCAACATATGAACTGGGGGAGTTGTCCAGGAAGGTAATTTGCCCAAGGCCAGGCTGGACATCAGTCAGCAAGTGCTAAGCATTGTACTGTACATCACCTGTATTTTTTGATATTTTATTTATCTTTTTGTGGTCTTCTTTATCATTACCATTTTATTGGTGTTATTATCCTTTTTCTTACAAATTTAATTACATTTTATTTCTATCATTTAGCTGTTTTCTATCAAGCCAGCAATTTTTCTTTCTGATTCACCTCCTGTCTTGGTCAGGGTGGGAGATGGAGATGGACAGTGACCAAGTGGCTGTGTGGTACTTAATTGACAGATGAGGTTAAACCATGACATCTGGGTGTATATTTTGCACTTTAGCACGTACTGTAAATGCAATTAAAAGGATCTTTGACTCTGACAGAACTATCATGTTTTTAAATCTGTGAAATTGTAACATTCCATATACACAGCACAAAGAAATAGACTAGACAGAATAGGAAGAATGCAACATTTAGAAAAAGAGAGTTATTTACATGTAGATCTAAAAATACATTCAAACTATCTGTACTTCCTCTCATTTAAATGATTACCTATGGGAAATGTGTAAGTGTTCTTCAGCTTCAGTATCAGAAATTTTTAGGAAGGTAACCATAAGCACTTTTTAAAGATTCCCCAAAAAATTGTTCTGATTTTGTCATTTCAGAATCAATTAGGTGACTTTATTAAAGTCTCTGTTAATAAACCCGAATGTCTTGTACTCCATTCTCCAAAAGGGAAGTCAGGATGTAATTGGTGACCAAGATGTTTTTCTTAACAATATTAAAGTATATTCTATTGTTCCTTGAACATCCTCCTGGATTCTGAAGCTAACAGTTACACATAGATTTAAAGGATTTGTGAATATTATGATTATTTATGTGTGAGATCATAGGTGAGGATGCTTCCTTTGTTTCTGTTTTTGGTTTTATTTTTTTGCTTTGCTTTTTGGTTTTATTTAGCTTTGTTGACCATACAAGACATTTAGCAAGAAATGAAAAGGTTCTCATACAAGCCATATAAAGAAATGTTCCCATGGCAGTGGCATGACAGAATGTTCTCTACCTTGGGAAGTTTTCAAGACCTGCTGGCACAAAGCCCTGATCTAGGGTCAGACCTGCCCCTGCTTTGAGCAGTAGATTGGAATGGATATTTCCTGAGGCCACTTCCAATGTGTCTGTGACTCTATAAATTTGTGAGAATTATAGGTTATCACTCTCTAAAATCATGGTTCTATGATTCTGATTTACTTTAAACTTCATGTAGGGATAGGATACTAAAACAAATTTCTTTAAGTCAGGCACTTAATTACATCAACACTGTTTTAAATAAAAAGAATTAATAAAATTAGCAAGACTTGAAAGCTGAAGACTTGATGGTTTAGCAAGCTTTCTTCTAGGCTTAAAATCACTCGTGTTTAAAATATATGGAATTTTTAACTTAGAAAAAAGTTACCTCAGTTAGATCTTGCATAATTTATGCTTGATATAAATCCGAATGGCAGTTCCTTATATTCTCAATATATCTGCACATCTTTAGTTACTGTTCTCTTCTTTCTGTCCTGTTCTCAATGACCTGTTACCCATTAGTCCATATAACTGAGGGAGTAAAAATATGAAGGAAGAATTAAATGTTCTTACGATGAAGCTGGGTGAGTTGTTCCATAGTACAAGTGATACATAGAATACTTGTGGGATACTTGCCCATTCTCAATAAGAATATTCTGAGAGTGTTTACTGAATCTAAACACTTCCCTTGCTAAGGGAGCTAAGTAGGACAGTTTCTGGTTTGTGAGTCTTGAAATAGTTATTGACATAGTTCTGTTAAGCCTCCTCTGTTCCCAGATAAGCACAGAAAGGCAACTTCAGCATTCAGTGGGTAAAACAACTACATTATTTAACTGCAGTCATGACTAGCCAGAGGGTAATGTGTACAGGTTTGTACCAAGTTCAGAGCACTCACATTTGCCCTAATCAAAGAAATGGAAGTTAGGACAAGTGCAGGTTTTCTGTCCATTAATGTGAATAGGAAATATGTATTGCAAAAATCCCTTTCAATACAAATATGAGTAATTCAATTTGGAAAAACTTGTGGTTAGTGGGATTTGCTTTTAAGCAACTGAGTTCAAATACATAATATAGCAATAGTGGGAAATTATTTAGATTAAGTAAATAACATAAAAATTATTTCTGTATTTATTTGTATTAAATGTTCTTGTCACACACTCAGAGCTTGTGCTGCAAATGGCTGAGAAGCTCCTGGGTATTGCTAAACAGTTTGCAGTACCATGTACAGGAGGAGGCTGAGTAGATTTTAAAGCACTTTGGATGAATGATTTTTATATTTGAGATGTAAATGAAAAACTGTGCAGGACAAATTTTGTCAGAATTACCATACTGAGAAGTGAAAACTTTTGCAAGAACATCAATGTAAATATGTAGCCCCAGACGGGGGGCCCATTTGGCCCAGTATCCTATTTCATTTTTCTAGTTTCAAACTGGAAGGTTTATAAAGACTTGAGGCCTTACAAATAAAACCAAAAAAAATAGAGTTTGAAGTCCAGCTGGAGGATATATGGCTGTTTTTATTATTTTTATTCCTTCTTGGTTTAATGTGTCATTTTGTGTCTAAAATCAAGACTTGACACTTAGAACAACAAAGAGAAAAAAAAAGAGAAAATTTAGCTAAAGTTAATAGTACACAATGTATCCTAAAAAAATAATGTAAGAGACTGAAAAATTCAAATGAAAGACTGGCTGAAAAAAATAAGAGATTTGTTGTGGATGGAAACATTAAGATCTATCAGACTTGGAGGCTTAGGGTTTTAAGAGATGGCCATTACCAGGCTGACAGAAACAGCCTGGTAATTGCAGAGACAGTAGACCATTAAATTCCATTAGGAAACCCCTAGCTACCACATTGCTTCTTAAAGGTCACGGGTAGACAGTATCCAGTAATTATTTGATTTAACGTCATTGTTCAGATAGCTTTTTCAATAGTTTAGATGTTACATTTTATTCCACATATGTATTGAAATACAAATGGGCAAATCTATTTAATTGCTTATATTTGAGTTCAAGAAGGACAAGATGGAAAATAAGGTAGAGTAGTATTAAATTATAGCAGTAGGAATATCAAAAGTGTAGAATAATCTATAAACTATTTTTATTTAATTTTTAAAAGCAGCCAGTTTAATAATTGACTATTATATATGTAAATTCCACAGACATATAAAAATTAATAGTTTCTAATTAGAATTACAGGGAAACTATACAATTTAAGATGCAAACAAAAATAATAATTTAAAAAAAATTAAAGGACAATTCCTGTATAATATTTCACAACATGCTTTCCTACAGTTTATTTCTCCTGGGAAAAAGCATTTACACGGACTGATATAGCAATATTTTGCTTAGAAATACAGTATTTAGAAACTTGTGCCTCTAGATGTATTATGAAATGAAGTTTTTGTTAGAATAAACAATGAATAATTACTGATTGATGATTTCTCTGTAAATCACAGTAGTTTTTTCTTTGTCCATGTCCATAAGCAGATCTTGTTATTCTCAAATGTTCCAGCTATTTGTATTGACCAACATTTCTTTTTCACTATATGAATTGACAGAAACATTATATGTGATTTTTCACTATCTATACTGGCAAACACTTCTCTATTGCTTAATTTTAATTGCTTAAATTAAGAAAAGAGTTTTGGTCTACGTGATCAGTTTTATACTAAATACCTTTTCTGTTTTAGAGGAAAAATAGTAGTACAAGGGGAAGTAGCAGAAAAACAGAGGGGTCTCAATAGTTTTGAAAAATGTTAAGATCTTTGTAAGGAAGCATTTTTCAAAAAAATTAAACTCATGTAAGAGTCATAGGCTGTATTCAAGTTAAATTTAAATGAGCTGATCATAATCACAACAGGATCTACAAACTTGATTCTACCTCTAAGTAGTACCACCACATTTCGATGTACAATAGTTTCTTCCCATCACAAAATTTTTCTTCCTTTTTACCTTCTCTGCCATAGTAATGAAGAAATGCAAAAAAAAAAAAAAAAAAAAAAAAAAAAAAAAAAAAAGAGAACATTGCTTACCGTTACATTTGCTGCTTTCACTAAGCAAACCATTAAAGCAGCTGTATCTTACTTAAGACCATTTGTATTTAAGATAGAATGGTAGACAGTTTGCAAGGTATGTTTAATGAAATGAACAGAGCTCTTAGTGGGTAGAATTACTACAATTCATAGAACATAGCATGAGGAAGATAGGATGCTACCTTTCCTTGATGGTTGCAGAACTTACCCCAAAATTGAATGCAATGGACTTTATTTGCTTTAGGCAACTAAACTGAGAGCTCCCACATGTGCCACTCACCAGATGATAAATATTGAGATAAGGTTGCTCCTTGTTCAGTTCCAGATGTTGAAGTTAGTCCACTGTCCACAGAATACCCAAATGGACATAAGAAAAATTATGAAAGTTAATAAATAGTAAACCAATTTTTCTTGCACTTTTCTTCATGCTTTTTATGTTGCACAGCAATTGGACCACTCTTCTAGTATCCATGTGAGATTTTTTCAATCAGATGTATTAACAATTTTCCAGTTTTTCTGTGATATTTGTTTCCCAATATTGTACTTGAATAAACCAGGGAAAATTATAGACATTTATTTTAAATGCCCAAACTTCAGGCAAACAAGATTTTGCCCTGAAGGTCTAGGAAGTTATATATACAAACAGATACTTACAGCTTAGGGTACACAGACAATTTATTCAGAAGGGAAAAGTTAGTTGTGTAAATCAGGCTGACTGAGACTTAATCTACATCAGGTGTTTTTGCTTCTATGTGTCCATATATCTACATATACATGTGTATATATATATATATGGGTTATTTTCATATGTGCTCTGTGATAGTAATATTTCTGAAATTCTAAATTACAAATTTTTCAAGGATTTTTTACTTTTTATGATCAGCTTCCCAGTAATCACATAATCCTATTGGCATGGCTGATTTGAAATCACTTCTTTCCAAGAGGGAAAATAACAATTGAATAAAATTATAACATTGAATAACATTGAATAAAAACATACAATAGGAAAATAGTCCTTTATGCCAACACTGTGTCTTTTTTATAAGTTGCACTTGCTGTAGTGCCTGCAATTCTTCATATATCCATTCCTCTTCCTAGTTATCTCTATTTGCCTTGGCTCAGTGATTCTGTATGAGTACAGGTTTCTGAATGAAGCTATATTTGATTTAGTGGCTTTTTATCTTAATCTGTTACAAACTGTGACTTCCAATACAATGAAATTTTGTATTTTAATTTGCATTTGTAAGTTTCTTCAAGGTACCACTTTCTTTTTTTTCTTTTTTTTTTTTTTACTTGGTATAGGTGTCAAGTTTTTCATGGTGGGGATCTACAAGAGCTGCCTCTGTGAGCAGAGTCCAGTAGCTGTCACATTGCTGGACTCAGCCAGTTCCAGTTGGTTGCACAACGGACCCACCACAGGACACAGTCCAGCCTATCAGCCAAGTTGGTGGTACCTTTGGGCAAAAATATTTAGGAAAGGGAAAATTCTGCACAGACAGTGGGGAGTGAGGAAAAAGGTGAAAAACAGCCCTAAGAACACCAAAGTCAGAGAATAAAGAGGGGTAGGAGGTGTTGCAAGTGCTGCATAAGAGATTCCCTTGAAACCCTTAGAATGAGCCACAGCACAGCAAACAACCACATTGCAGTCTATATCACAGGAGACCCTACACCTGAGCAAATGGATATTTCCTGAAGGAACTGTGGTCTGATGAGAGCCCACATCGGAGCAGATTTTCCTGACAGGAAAGTAGGCCACAGGGGACTTAGCAGGTTTACTCTGAAGGTTTTAAGTTCAGAGGACTCAGGGACGAGTTGGACAAATGTATAAGAAGGAAGGAAAAGCAGGGAGTAACCACTATAGACTGACCACAACCTCCTGTCCCCCATAATCCCTGCCCCTCTGGGAATGGAACAGGTGGAAGAGTTGGAAATGAAGGGTTGAAATTGAGTTATTGAAAAAGAGGTGTGTGTGTTTGTGAGAATGTGTTTTGGTTTTGTTTCCAGTCATCCAGATCTATCTCAGTTAGCAATAAATTATATCATTTTTCCCTAAACTGGTTCTCTTTTGTCCATAACTAAGTGATTTCCCTCTCTTTATTTTGACCCATGAGCTTTATAATCTTATTTTCTTTCCCTGTCATGCCTAAGAGAGGGACTGAGAGAGAGGCTGGATGGGAGTTTGGCAGCTGGTCAGCATCAATCCACTACATATTTCAAGGTAAATTTTAATACTAGTCAAGGTTTTAATTCTATGTCAGACATTTAATACTATAGGTCTGGGTTTATCATAACACTGTTAATACTTTCAGATGAAGGCCCTAACTTAAAAGACACATTGGGATATACACACGATCCTTTACATTTTAATCTGAATAGCACCTTGGAGCAATCTGCTCTAAAAAATTTCAATTACTTCTGCTAGTAATACTTCCATTAATTATTGGTAGGAAATTTTAATTGGAAATATAGCATTATGTTTATGATTATTTTTTAAATTAATGAAGGACATCATATGAAAAATCATTAGAAGATAGTGTTTCTTAATATAAATATACTCTGTCCTTGCTTCATTTAGATTATACATGGAGATCATAAACAAATGGAAAGAAGCATTTGCAAACTCATACTTCAAGTGCAAGAAGAAAAAAAAAGAGGGAAACAAAAGCCCAAAATGTGAAATTTTAATATTTACATTCTTGTAGAGAATTTTCATTCTTTTAGTTCTGTACTGCCTGATGTCCTGGTGTACAGATCAAGTTTCCTGCCCACATTTGTTGTGAACTGGAGAGATGCAAATATAAGAAATATATTATCTTCTTTAAACATTCATTTCTCATCATGCTGTAGCAGAGAAAATTAGCTTCAGAGAAGCAAAATAGTGAAATTGTTAGAAGCTTTAAATGACTGAAGTCAGAAGAGACCTCTCAAGATCATCAGGTCAAAACCCTAGCTCAAAGAAGGGTCAAATAGAGCAACTTCTGCAGGGCTGCTTTCTATCAAGTTTGGCATTTCTCCAAGGATAGTGCCTCCACATTCTCTCTGGGCCATCTGTTCCAACGTTTAATCAAACTTAAAGTGAAAAAGTTTGGGGGTTGAGGTTTTTTGACAGTGGGCAGGAGGGAGTAGGGGAAAATGTAGGAGGAATTGTTTATTGTTGCTGTTGTGTTGCTTTTGTTGTTTCTTGTAATTTCTTGTACTTTGTTATAAAATTAGTTTGAAAAAATATGGTGATTTATGTGGGTTTTGTGAATACTCAGGTATTTCTGAAACACTGGGTGAATTTCTATATATAGAATAATACAATCATAGAAAGGCTTGGGTTGGAAGGGACTTTAAAGATCACCTAGTTCCATCCACCCTTTTATGGGCAGGGATATCATAATAGATCACGTTGCTCAAGGCCCAATCCAACCTGGCCTTGAACAACTTCTCTCAGCAAACTCTTCCAAACTCACTACATCTGACTTCCTAACATCTAATCTAAATCTCTCCTTTTTTAGATTAAACCTGGTCCCCCTTGCCCTATCATTATCTACCTGTGTAAAAAGTGGATCTCTTTTTGTTATTAGCCTCCTTTAAGTACTGGAAATCTACGATGAGTTGTCCCATGAACCTTCTCTTCTCCATGCTGTACAATCCCAACTCTCTCAACCTGTCTTTGTAAAAGAGGTGTCCCAGTCCTCTGATCATCCTTGTGGCCTCCTCCTGACCCACTCTAACAGGTCCATGGCTTTTTTGTGCTGATGACCCCAGACCTGCATGCAGTACTCCAGATGGAGTCTCAGGAGGGACAAATAGAAGGACAGAGTTACCTCCCTCGACCTGCTGGCCACACTCCGTTTGATTCACTGAAGGATAAAGCTGGCCTTCTGGGACTGCCAGCTCACACTGTTGGTTCATGTCCAGCTTTTCATTCACGACAACCTCCAAGTCCTCTCCACAGGCTTCCTCTCAGTGAGTTCTTGTAGTCTGTACTCCTGTCTGGGATTGCCTCAGCCCAGTTGCAGGACATTCCATGGAACTTGTTGAATGTCATGAGATTCCCATGAGCCCATTTTGCAAGTTTGTCCTGGTCCCACTGGATGGCATCTCTTCTTTCTATTGAGTCGACTGCACCATTCAGCTTGTAAACAGTACAAGCGATCACCAATCTAAAATGTAGGTTATTCGTAGTATTTTTTTGTGATTCCTACGTTAAAATAATAGTTGTGATTTATATCCCTCTAAAGAGAGAAAATAATGGTGGAAATGCCCAAGTGTACAGTTCGTGAACACTTAGATTGAAATCTGTATGCAGTAGAACTCAGAAAATACCTCATAATTCAGAAATCCAGTCTGAAAAGGCATTGAAACTCATAAATGACAGTATTTCTTAAAGTGTTATTTGTAAAAAGACTTACCCCTTAAAACTTGTCTCTCCTGTGGACATTTACTGCCATGAAAAATAAAAAACAATATTATTTACAGTTAAGCACACAGAGCATAAATAAAAACTCCTTACTTGTTGGACAAGCCCCCACTGGCTACCTCCAATTCTTTTTAAGGTCGAAAAATAAGTGTCAAGGGATATGGGAATATTTGTTCACATTACAAAGAAAGTTTTTCATACTTGTAAATACACTGACCCAAAGAATGTGTGGAGTAGTACACTTTAAATCAATTAATTAAAGTTTAATCATCCATTTATAGATAATTAAATCTAGCTAACGAGCTCTCAATCTTGTAAGAATATAAATGGTCTTTATAAGACATTTTCAAGAGTTTTCTTATAGTGATATTTAAATTCCAGTATTG
Organism: Climacteris rufus; assembly: GCA_013398175.1. Classification (NCBI taxonomy): domain Eukaryota; kingdom Metazoa; phylum Chordata; class Aves; order Passeriformes; family Climacteridae; genus Climacteris; species Climacteris rufus. Next base: position 50,506 of record VZRZ01003107.1, read on the forward strand.
ATATGTATTGAATGTGTCTGAGACAACTCATCAATTTTGACCCATTCGGATCCTAAAATTTTAAATCGCTTGTTATTTCTAAAATATCCGTTCCAACTGTGTGTATTTTTTCTTTAAAATGGATACTCACAGAACCTTAAAAACATTTTTTCTTTGATTTATGTAACAAAAGCAACTATAAACTCCATACATTTGTAACAAAAAAACCTATAAACTCCATAAAATTGATTCAAATAATTTTGTATCATGTTGTGACCTTGTCTTAAAAACATCTCTTTAAATTAAGCCATCTTCTTTTTTCTCTCTACCCATCAATAATTGTAATCTTGGCACACCTGTTTCAAAAAGAAAAATTACTTCTGTGATTACTGATGCCTCAAATAGTGTTTTATATTTACTAAAAATTGTAAGTGAAAATTTGGATGGATTAATCTTGCTTGAAAATGAAATTACTGAAGAAATTTTGAAGAATATATGAAAGTTTGTATTAATTATATTAAATCAGAAACAAAGTAATAAAATTCAATCATTTTTTAAATAATATATCCATTAAGTAAATTAAACCTCACAACACACATATATTTTCTCTTTCAATTCTTTAAATAGTGCAAAACAACAGCTGCACCTGAAGTTATGCCAAAATCCAAATTTCTTATCATAACCAGAGCAAATGAATTGTGAGAGCTGCAGTGTGACATCTGGAAGGCACAGACTATGTTTCCCACCCATTTCCCACAGTTCACTTGCATGAACTGAAATGGTCAAAGTAGCCTGGAGTGAGAACTATTGATCATGTTCTTTCTTAGAGGACGTGTTCAATACAAACTCAATAATCAGCCATGAGATAGATCGGTATTTGACTTGTAAGCTGTTGTAATTATGCTTCTGCATACTAAACATTAAACATTCTCACACTCAACATCCCTGAAAGTGGAAAAGGCCAAGTTGAATGGGGCTCTTAGCAACCTGGGCTAGTGGAACATGTCCCTGCCCACAGCAGAAGGGTTGGAACTAGATGATCTTTAAGGTGCCTTCCAGCCTAAGCCATTCTATGATTCCAGGGTTCATCATCTACATGAGACTTATGCTTTCCTCAGGATGTATGTATAGTAACTTGTCCTATAAAATTTTCCATATTCAATATTCTAAGTAAGACAATATTTATATAAATATTCAGATGAAAGCTCAGGAGTCTGTCTACCAGAATTGTGCAGAAATTTGGGTTGATTTTTTATGCAGGATAAAATAATATACTCAAGAATCAGTTCATGACAGAGGATCACCATATCTCCTTTTTCCTGTTTCACAGCAAAGGAATAAGACAGAAAAGTTTTATCTTCATTCTGGAGCCTGAAATGATATGAAAAATTTTTAAATACTCTTTTGAGGTGGAAAAAACTGAAAGTTATACAATCAATTTGTTTTTTTTCATTTTCCAGGATAAGTAACAACATGGCTTTAAACTGTGGACTTCTAAAATTCAGGACTGAGTACATCTACTCTTCTACCAGCAATTATTTAAAACTTCTCTTTTTCTTGATCTAGTAGTCTTCAGCTTTAATGAGAATGATTCATAGATAAACATCTGGTAAACAAGTCATCAGCATTGTTAGCATTATTTAAATACCTTTTCTTCAATCGAATTTGAAAATTATCTTCAGACTTTTTGAATTGCTACAATTGTATTAAGATTGAACTGCTGATATAGTGTATTGTTTTGCACTGTTCAAAGAGCAGCTGCCCAAAATTCTCTGAATAATGTGCATCTTTTTGTTGTAAGAAAGGCTCTTGGATGAAGTGACACATTTTTCAAGTCAGTACAAAGAAATGTCTCACATCTCTGCAATGTGTGTGTCTGTGTATATATATATATATATATATATATATATATAATGTATATGTATGCTGACATCCATTGTATTTACAAAATAGAGAAGAGTTTATAAGATTTTGAATCCCAAGAGCACTACTTAAAGCTATGTCTTAAATTCATAAGATATTGTCATTTCATTTTGCACTTAATTGATTCTGAGAATGAATCCTGCACAGCAACAAGAACAAGAAAATTATTAACAAAAATAAATATGAAATAGTGAAGTTCACAACACAATAATGCAGAGCAGAATAGGGGGGGTTTTTTTACAAATTATTACCAGCCCAATATACAATCCTTCAGAAATAATAATTTTCCAAAGCATTTACTTCATTCAAATTTTTATTCTGTACTAAAAGGGAATACCGAGTATAGGGACCCCTCACATTTTAGTCTTAAGTAAAATCTGAGGCATCTATGTAAAATACAGCATACAATTATTTTGGGTCCACTTATGATAATATTAATACTTGTGTTCAAACTACTACAGAGAAAAGTTGTTAGTAATACTTTCCTAAAAAGTTACAAGAAAATCCACTCATATCTTTCCTCAGGGTAGTGAGAAAGTCCAGTGACAAACTAAAGATTTCAGGATAACAGATTTTTTCTAGTTCTGAGATGCAGTAAGCAAGATTTCTTAGGAAAATCTCTACCTTAAAGGGTGAGGGATCCCAGAACACACAATCAGTTTTTAAAGACAGATTTCTCAAAGCACCAGAACAATTCATAGTGATGTCCAAGAAAATTCTGATTGTGCTGAATGTGTTTTATTGAGCTTTAACACAAAAAGTAAGTATACAGGAGATGGAAATAGGGACAAGCTGCAAAGGAAGACTGGGCTATAGGCACATGACCTGTGTCTGTAGAAAAATAACTGGGTAGACTAGAGCTTGTCTAGAGTTCATATTGGCTGCAGGTGGGCAGGGAAACAAGAGGGAATTCTACTGGACTATCACCAGCAAAGGAAAAAACAAGCAAAACGGTGTTTTCATAGAATTCTGTTCTACAAAAACTTGCTGCCCTTGATAAACATTATAAAACAACAGAAAATTCAGGGCATTGAAGGCATTTTTTGCTCAATCTTCATTGGAATTAGTGTGTCCCAGTTATCCTAACATAGGAGCAGACTTTGAAGCAAAAAGGCACTAAATACAGAAGAAAAGTATTGACTTCATAGAGTCAGAATTGTTTGGGTTGGAGGGAATCTTTAAAGTAGTTCTTGTTCCAACCTTCCTGACATGAGCAGGGACACCTTCCATGAGATCAACTTTCTCAATGCCCCATCCAACCTGGCCTTGAACACTTTCAATGACAGGGCATATACCACCTCTCTGGGCAAACTGTTACTGTGTGTCACCACTCTCAGAATAAAAAATAAGTAAATAATTCTTCCTTGTGTCAAATCTAAACTTATTCTCTTTCAGTTTGAAGTTCTTATCCCATGTTCTACCATTTCACGATCTGAAAAAGGCCTTCTCCAGGTTTCTTGTAGGCCACTTCTACTGTTAGAAGTCTGTTATAAGGTTACCCAAGAGCTTTTTCTTCTCTAAACTAGACAACCTCAAGTGCCTTAGCCTTTTTCTTTTACATAGATGTGGTGTTCCAGCCCTCTGACCACTTCACTGGCTCTTATTTGAATCCAGTTCTAAAAGGTCCATGTCTTTCTTGCACTGGGTACCCCGGGACTGGATTTATATTTCAGGTAGTTTCTCACAAGAATGGAGTAGAAAAAGAGGAACACTCTCCTCAATATATTGACCATGTTTGTTTTGTTTTGTTTTTTTATTTAGCCCAGGATTTTCTTTCTGAGCTTTAAATGCTGGGTTGTAAAATCTGGGTGAGCTGTAAAATTAGGCCCAGATTAGTTTTCTGGGCTGTTCATTGCTGATCTGTATCACTTTTTTTGTCCATCTGTATCCTCAAGTACTTTTTTGCAGGTCTTGTCTCTCTATCAATTCACCACCCAGTCTGTACTGATATTGGGCTTTGCCCTTACCTACTTATGTTACTAAAGTATCTGAGTAGTATCTTCTAATTCTTTGAGCACATTGGAAGGTTTTGTTTTGTTAGCAAGTCTACTGCTGAATGTCAGCACACCTACAGCTGTCTTTAGCCTTACTCATCTGGCTTCCACTTGCTGGCAATACAAGTTCTAGTTTGCTTCCTGCTGTTTTTCCTGATGTTTCCAAAGCCTTTTCCCAATTCTTTTAGACTAGAATCTGAGCTCTCCATCTGACAAAAGGGCATTTATTGAATTGAAAAGTCAGCATTTACAATCAGATAGCTATCGAGTAAATTGTTTCCAGTATTAAACATGCTGCTACATTCTATATGTTCAGGTTCCTCTGAACAGAAACTGCTAGAAACACAATTTTTTTTAAGGAATTGTTGGTCACTTAGCATAACACACAATTATTCAAAATCCTCTGTGCTTGGAACCTTTGAATCATTCATTGTCTTACAAAATGTAATTCATAATATGCAAGTTGGCCTTTTTTTTTTTTTTAATAAACAGGTATACTCATGAATATGTTTCACTACAAAAATCACAAAATTCCTGAATCATCAAGTTTGAAAGATACCTTAAGAACTTCTAGTCCAACCATCAACTTAGCACCATCATAATCACCCCTAAACCATATCCACAAAAATATTTCTATGACATAAACTATCACTAGATTACAGAATTTATTATGACTTCTACCATACAAAATGTTTTACTTGTATCTGTTTCAAAATTAATGAGGTTATATCAAACTCTATAATTAAAAATCTATTGGTTTATATAAAAATATAGTATGAATCAAGTGCACAATATTAATTTCCATGAAAGGAGAATTAAAATACTACAGGTCTTCAAGATTGTCATTTAGCTGCTAAATTTGTGGTACTATTGACTTACGACTTCCATGGTGAAAAATATGGATACAAAAGTACACAATAAACTCTTCATTGAATTAAATCATTTTGTACAACTGGACCTGAATTTATATATATATATATATATATATATATATATATATATATATACACAGATATATGCAGATATATGCAGTGCAGACATAGATCTGGACATAGATTATATTAAAATAGACATATGTATGTATAGAGAGCTTTTCACAGAGTAAAATGAAAAATTCTTAATTAAATATTCAGATTTTCATTTTTTTTGGTCTTGCAATATAGGTCCATCACAAGAATGAAGAGAGGGAATAGCAGCGTAACAAAAACACAAGAGTGTCTCCCTTGTATGAGCAGCATAAGAATAATGAACTAACCATATTGGCTAGGAACCTTCTAATAAGCCAGGAAGATTTAATTGTGGAGGAATTGTGTTGGAGGATAATACTGGCAATTTAAATTGTTGAACAGAAATATCTGAGCTGTGTGGTTCACACAGATAACACCAGTTCTTTTCAGTGTTTTCCATAAATTATGTTCCTTTAACCCAAGTAGTTTCATAATACTTACTGTATAATTAAATTACTACATTAGTATTAGTAGTCAGATTTGCATATTGCAAAGAAAAAGTAATGTTGTTTTACTCCAAAAATGTTAAATAGAACTTTTTAAATGAATATTTATCAAGTATTGTGAAGTAGATTTTATGACAATTTTTAATTGTGCCACTTGTCCTTATAGTTACAGCATTATTCTTATATAAATTGGTGAATTGAGCAGTTGGAGAAAAGAAACTCTCTGGTTTCCTATCAATGTTATCATAAGTCTAATGAAAACAGTGTGAGATACACAGACCCCTGCACTCCCACTGGTCCATCACGATACCGATTTTATGTGGCATGCAGATACTGATTTTATGTGGCAAGATTTTAGTAGTGGAGGGTTTCCTTCTCAGAGAAGAGACAAATTTTTGCCCCCATGTGGGACAGAGCAAATTTCAGGTGGTTTTGGTCTTGCTTTTATTTCTAGTTGTCTCACACTTTTATTAATTGGCAACAAATATTTTTCCTCCATTTGGGAAGAGTGTAAATAAGAAAAAGTCCAGTAACAAGACCAAGGGCAATGGGCACCATCTGAAACATGGAAGGTTGCCTCTGAACATCAGAAAATATTATTTTACTGTGAGGTTGACTGAACAGTGACACAGCTTGTCCAGGCAGGTTGTGTAGTCTTCCTCCTTGGAGACAGTAAAAACTAGTCTGGATGTGTTCCTGATCATTTTGCTGTAGGTGGCCCTTCTTGAGCAGGGGTAATCAGACAAGATAGCCTCCAGAGGTCCCTTCTAACCTCAACCATTCTGTGAATCTGCATAAGATAAGAATGTATTCAGCAAAATATAAACAAAGAAACAAAAAATACTTCAGTAACACATATAAAGAAATCAAAATTAAAGGAAGATTATGTACTTGAAAATGTTAAAAGTGTGTAACTAGTGTGAGCTGGATATTGCAGGGGTGTTTGAAAAGAGTTTAAAAAACTTTGAAAAACAATATTTATTGTCTACTAGTGGAAGTGGAGAAATTCACAGACCCAAGCCTGCCAGGACTCCTTTTTGGACAATCCCCAATTGCCCATTGTTAATTAGATATGGTAGTGATGAGCTAAATATGTAACACCTTAAAATGGTAGATTGGAAATCTTGCAGTTGTAAAAGGTACATTTGAATAAAATGATGGGACACAGAAAGAGCACCAGTGATCTGTAATATCATATGGGGCCCAAACTAGGGAAATAAGTTATTCAACACTTCTAACACCAGAACATGAAGTTTTCACATACCTTAGACTTATAAAATGAACCCAGTGAAAATTATTTTGCATGCAATAATTAAACTGTGAAATCTCTTGGCACAATAGTAAACAAATGCTTTTAGATGTACAGGATAATGCAAGCTGTAAAAGACACGTTGTAATGCAGTAGTTTCATCAGTGGCTATTAAACAGACGTTATCTACACGTGAGTTTTATTTCAGTCAGAAGTTCCCTTTAGAAACAAGGGAATTTAATGAATTTTTCCTTATTGAAGCTGCATTGAAACTTGAGATCTGGATTCCTTTCGTGTGAAATTACATTGAAAGATGCAGTCTGGGAGCACATCTGATGTGGTGTAAGGGTTAATATTTATTCAATCCACAGCACAAGGTTAGATTTAGGCCAGAGGAATCATTCTCCCTCACCAACCTGAAATATATACCATTTTGCCCTCTGGATAAAAAATTCTCCATCAGATGTTCACTGTGTTGTGCTAATTTTTAATACAGTCACTATGGTCTGTGTTGGATCAGCTCACAAAAAGCTTGATGCATACTTTTTCTTTATCCTTCTTTCCACCCCCCCCCCTCCCACACACACACACCCCACACCCCTTCAAGTATCTAGTTTGTCCTGAGATGATTCTAAGCATGTTTTAAATGTGATAGAATTTCTGGTGGTCAAGTGACTATTGCTTGACCTGTTGTAGTTTTATTTCTCATAGCAGTCTGGTAAAATAGTCTAAACTTGAGGAATTTTAATCCAACTCATTGCCAATTCATGCCAATATTGCTAGTTGACTGTTCTTCTGTTTTTGCCATGTGATAGATGCAGTTTCTCCCAATTGCCTCAATAAGGTGACAAGCAGTGCAGAACTGTGAGGTTAATGCAAAACATTTTATTTCTCCTGTTCACTGTTTTGTTTTCCTTCACTGCACCATGTTATTTACTTATTTTCTTCTGCTACAGCACAGGTCACCTGTGATCTGCAGTCCCTTAGGGATGTCCCTGTACCACCACAGGTTGCTCATTGACTGTAGTTCCTTGGGTGTGCCCTGCCCCACCACGGGCTTCTTGCAGTCCTTCAGAGGTACATCATCTTGAATATTGTTCCTTCTTCCAAGATTGCCTCTCTAGCTGTGTCCATGAAAACGACCTTTTCTATGTTCTCTGCTTTTTCCAGTTCTCCTTCCATGTGTCCTCCATATGTGTCCTGTCATCATGACTACCATCTTTCCCTTAAATATGTCTGAGGCAGGGTGCCAGGAGTTTCCCTTCAGTTTTGTCTGTCGGTGGGATGCTCAGATCAGTGTTAGAGGTGGCAGGATGGACTTTAGAGAAATATGTGTAATGACTACTTTTTAAAAACAACTGAAATATTTTAAATTTCTGATGTGTACTCTTTGCAAAAATATTAACTTAAATAGAAATATTTAGATAAAGTTTTGTAAGTAATTTTCTCATATTCTTATTAGGTGGTTTGTTAAATAATACTATATATACATTGTGTGTGTGTGTGTGTGTGTGTGTGTATACACATCTGCTATATTCACAAATTAGAAATCCTCAGTATTTACCTCTCTTCTAGGTTCCTGTGCATTTGTATCAGTTGCATTTTGTCCCTGGACATTGCAGAAAAAAATATTTTGACAACTGAAGATGTTTTGGTCCTGATATTCCATTCACATTGCAGCACATGGTTCTTGAACCTTTGAAGCTTATGTCACAAGAATTAAATCCAGTGGAAACATACTCACAGGCATTACTGAAATCCCAAGAAAATTACTAGTTATATTATCATTTTAATTGTGATAAATGAAGAATATGTAGACAAAGATATTGTAGGCAAGAGAATTAAAGCAATTCAGGTACTACCTAGAAACATAACAGTGTAATTTCATAATACAAATCTAATTAAATTTTTAAAAACACACAAAAATTATTTTCAATATTTATTATAAAGAAAGCAAAAATGTAATAATTGTGAGATATAGGGAAAATAGTTAAATGTGAATTCTTACTAAATTATTCCATTTTGCTTCTAACTTTGTTTCAAAAACTAAAACTTTTTGAATCAATTTCATTAAATGTTTACTATCAAACAGAATTCCAAAGGCAAATATTTTCAGAACCTTAAGAAGTTGAAAGCTATTACAGGGATTTTTGTTGTTTCATTTTCTTTCTTCTTGCTTCATGCAGTTTCCATAAAAACTCAATATGCTGCGCAAGTAACTCTTCAGATAAATACATTTGCAGTGCTATCCAAGACTGAATTCAATTCTGAGTTAAACCATGCCTGCCAATTATTTCCAGCTATTTGATAGACCAGTTCTATTCAATTTAAATTCCATTCTCAATAAAAATATACAACAAAATTATACATTCAGAAAATGATACTTTGTAAGAGCGAGAAACAATAAACAGTTTTATTTTCTTTACTGTTCTTTCTGTGGAAATAAAAAGAGGAACAGCAAGAAACTGCAAAAATGTCATATTTTAGTACAGCACTGTGGATGTTCTAAAGTTGTTGTCAAGGAAAGATGTAGAAGTAGGTCAGGGGTCAAAAAAACCTCTCAAGTTTATGTTTGTTAAGAAAACAACAACAAAAAAAAACCACCCCAAACATGTCTGCTTTCAAAATACGTTTTAAAATTAATATTTACATTTCATAGCTAAAGATATTATTTCAGTTTCTCAATTCAATACAGAGTGATATTAATTTTTAAACCCATATGTAGTACAGCATATAGGCAGGAATTTCTAGTTTAGTTTCTGTTGAGGGCAGTAAAAATTCTGCAGAGGGTAAGAAAAATATATATTTTTAAAATACAAGAAAATTACATATGCTTCTTTATTGAGTTGGGTTCTTTCTAATAAAGGAATAAAAAGAGAAAGGTCAGAGAGAATTATCTTTACCTCTTATGCATTTCCTTTCTTCATGTATTTATAACGTAATACATTTCCACAAAGTATTCCACAGACTACTGGATCTTCAGTTAACCTGATTACTTTCCTCAAGTGAGGCATAAAATTTGTTTTCTATCCATAACCTTTGCTGACTTTGACTGGAATAACATACAAAGAAAAATATATATTTTTGTCATTATAATTTCATAATAATTTTGCAGTTATTTTAATATCTTATATCAGAATAGTTAAACAATATTGTAATCTATATATCATTGTTTGACCTCTAGCTGTATGAGACACTTGTTTTTTATGGGAAGCTAGTCACAGAATATATGCAAATGTATATCAATGATCATCAGATTTTGTAAGGACAAAATCCATTTATCTGTCTATATAATATTTAATATAAGCATACCCTTCTTTAAACATGGGTATACAAACACAGAGATTAAACATTTAATTTTTATTATTTTATTTGTAACTATTTTATTAACAACCTTTGGAAACAAAGTGCCCATTGGTTTATAATTCTTGTGAATTCTTAGGACTTGAAGAATAAATCCTGTTTGATCATCCTAATTTCAAAGTACACTCATCTTGACAGATACTTCTTACTTTATGAAGCTATTTCATGCATACATTGCTTAACCTGAAGTTGATTCTTGATAAACACAAAGCAACACATTTTTTCAGCACGTTGTTTTAAAGAAAGTTGTGTTTCAATTCTTAGATAAAACAAAACTTGACTAATTTGCTTAGCATTTTGCAAGAGATATGGTGAGTTAATAGCATCTTTTGTTGTAGAATTGAATCAAATTTTGGGAATATATATTTTTTGAGGACTATTAAATAAAAGACTATATTACATCTTGCAGGAAACTGAAAACCAATCTGTCTGTTGCCTGTACTAATTTTAAGTATTCACTTTCTAGGGAAGTCAGTCCATCTCTTTTTATGAACAGTTGATTCCAGTAAATAAAAATAAAAAGAAATAAATGTACTCAAGATTGGAAACTTCTCAGGTGCACATTATACCGATTTGAAACACTTGCAAAGAATTTCAAGGCTAAGCTGTCATTTTCAGCCTGGCTGAACTACTTGCTGAACTTGTTCTCACATCTAGACTGGACTACACAATGAAATAAGAGAATAGTTTACAGCACAACACCATTATCCATAAAACAAAACCACTTTTCCTTAGACAGTTCTTCAAAGTGATTACATATGGTACTTATTAAATATGAACTGCTTTTTCAGTGGGTTTACTGGTAAAGAGTTGCTCACTGTTTGTTTATCGTGTTAGCCAAAAGAATATTTTTACAAGTTGCAAAACTCAACATTTTTGGAAATGTTTTGTTTTCAACAAAAGCATTCTGATTTCCTTTTTCTTCCATATTTACCTTCTTTCAATACTTTACAGGGTTTGGTTTACTTTTAATGAGCAGTGGAACTGAATATCCACATTCAAAACTGTCTTTTATTTTTGCCAAGTTGAATATATTGCAGAGTTAAAATCATAAAGGTTGAAAAATTGTAATTACAGTGATTTCCAGTGTCAGAACTGCCTAATAGGGGAAGATTAGATACTTTCTTGATTTCTTTTTCCCTATTAATCAGGATCATTATAATTACATAAATTTTCTGCAAAGTTAATGTAAATCAAAAATTACATAACTTTCTTAACAGATAATGTGTTTTTAAGCTCTGAAATTTCCATAATGTTTAACAATTTGCACCCAATAGTCCATGAATGACCCAGTAATCATACTTGTTGCACCTTCATTTGACTTAAAATCCTAAGACATTTATTTGCTTCCTACAAATAAATTTCTCATCACTCAGAAATAATACAAAGTCTATAAAATAATGGGTTATAGTATGGATAAAAAGGAGTTCCATTTATAATGCAGAACTAAAAACATGGAAAAGTTTAGTAAGTCTAGGAAAGATTGTGGTGCTCAGTAGATGTTCTGTATTCCAATCAATATCCCATAATAATTTTTTCAAGGGTTAGTATTCCAACAGAGAGCTCAGTATTTTTCATAATTAACAACAGATACTGGGAATGCTTTTGAATTAAATTAATTAAATTCAGAGTAATTAATGTCACCGTGAGAGTGAGGCATGAATATTGGAGGAACATATCTGACGCGTGTCGGTAAGATCATGCTCAGATTTTCTTGAAAAGTACACAATTTACAGTCTTACGGCTCATTATTTTCTTTACAAAAAGCCTCAGGTACAGATGTGTAAGTGTTAACAGAACTGTTTCAAGAGCTGTTTTGACATCCTGGGATGCTCCTGAATCTGGAGAATTCCTGTCATCCTGCCTTTGCCATATTGGAAGTCAAAGCATCTGTCTTCTTTTAGTTTACACTGTCTTCTTTAGAATAACTTTCAGTAGGTAACTGCACTGACCTTCTGTAGGCTCAACATTTAACCTCCCACAAACAGTTTTAGCCCAGTAAAAAGCATTATTTACCTGGACATAGTAATTACAGCTCTTGTACTAAATGAAAGTGAGACAAAGCCTGATGTCTGCCTCCAAGATGAAGTGGAACAGACTGGCTCATAATCACACTATTTACAGCTACCCCTTTCTGTAATAAATTTGTTCAAGAGAGAGTTGGAACAATGTAGAACAGAGGCAGCATGTGAGCTAACAGTGCAGAGCTCCAGTGTTTGAACTGGTTCTTCATCCTCTTATTTATGTACTGCTCTGTAACAGGACACAAGTACTCCTTATATCATTGCTCCTACCAATCTGAGGAAGATCTGCAGCACCCTCTACATCCATTACTGGCTTCAGAGCACTCAATTATTACTTCATACAGACCTCTCAAAACATAGATGGGATTAAAGATCAATTTATCATAGGCTGTGTAAAATATCTTAAATCAAATCAATCTGTAAGGGTTTGTTGAAGGAGAATATCTCCTCCTCTAAGGGCACCTGGTCAAAGGAGTCATGAATTAGAACATGTGAAGACAGACCCGACCAAGAAATTATGAGGGTTGTAGAAAGAACAGACTTGTCACTGGCCTGAAGAGTATGTGGGGTGTGAAAACACCTTTTTTTTTTTCAGTTGAGTGGATAAATAAAGGGAAAGAGAAACCAGATGGTCATAAAACCTGGCCACTCAACATTTATAAAGACAGTAAGCAGAAACAAGTCAGTCACACCAGTTGATGAAGTATCAAGAAACTGCAGGCAAACTAACACTTTGCAACTCATAAGGATGCAAACCTTAGAGCTGAGGATGTTGGAAGGTGTTGGAACCCTGAATTCTGAGAATTTCACTGTTTCTGCTTTAACAAGTCATGATTCCTGGAAATATACCTCATTTGATCTTAAACCCTGGAAAAGACTTCCCTGTAGTGTGATAACTTTGAAATTAATGCTGTATAGTTAAGGTTATGTCACTAGGTGAAGTAGGTAGAAGTGTAGACATTTTGGTTTATGAAATATTGTAATACTAGTGTCCAAAATGGAGGGTTTAGGTGTTGTTTTATAACTTCCTTTTTTACCTTTGTTACTTCCCCTTTCTTCTCCAAAAACTTGTGTTTTCTGCCATTGGTTCTAAAGTTCTGCAGTACGGGATAAGAAGAACAGATTATTGGGTTTTGTTGAAAATATCCTATGCAACATCTCCCTAATTGGACAATCTGGGGTATAAATAACCTGGACGAGATGTGCTCGAGGCCATTTTCACCTTGTTATTAACGACAAAGCACTTTTCTGTGCCGCCAAGTTATAGATAACACTTATTAAACATTTTGAGACTGAAGAAGATCTGAAGTATTTTTACTGTGTCTTATCTCAAGTGTCTGTTAAAAGAACTCACAAAGAGAAGATGGGCCATGGCAGGGCCACAAGCTTTGGCCAGAATCGCGGCAGGAAGGGGTTGGCATGCACATGCAATGTACAGATGAAGGGGAAGAAGGGGTTGGCCAGTGCACTTACCTGACTATGCCCTACACCTGATCACCACAATTTGTTCTGTCTTCTCATATTTTCTTATTAAATTTTTTCTTAACTCTGTGCCTGCATACTATCACTATCTGTCCCATGTGTGTGTGAATGCTGCAGGGAGCTGGTGCCAGCTACTGGGGGGACAGGCATGCATGGACTGGCTGCCAGCTCCTGCAGTCAGACTGGATTCCTTGCCTCTGGCACCAGTTACTGGAGCCACTCGTGGTCTTGGAGTTCATTGGGGTAGGAACAGTGTCTGTTCCCAAAACTAGTGTCCTGGTTTTTGCTGGGATAGAGTTAATTTTCTTCTTAGCATCTGGTATATTGCTGGTATGGAGAAAATTAATTCTATCCCAGCCAAAACCAGGACAAGCTACTGGAGGAACAAGGCAGAGTGAGGCAAATGAAGGGCTCAGCAACTGTGGCTGTCGTGGGACTGCAGGATATAACCCATGTGCCTTGTGTTGGGTGATGGGAGTGAATGCCTGTGCCTTCCTCAAGTCAGATGTCTGTGGGATGTGCTGTGGAATTCACTGACAAACTCCAAGCTGGACCAGCCAGCAAGAGGGGTCTCCAGGTTTGGGAAGGGATAGAGAGGTGGGCAGGATCTGTGCTGGTATTTAGTGGAGACCTGTGAGTGTGGAGTGCCCGTGGGATGACTGTGTGAGTGATGTATGTTTGCAGCAAGCACCCAGCTGGGCCAGCTGGTGAGTCAGGAATGCATGGGGCTGTAAAGGGGGAAAGGGATCCAGGCAGGGGTGCCAGGCAGGAAGAGTGGTAGTTACAGTGCTCAGTGGATCCATTGTCACTATGGAGAAATAAGGACACAACAACACAGCTCGGTCCGCAGCAGAGCAGAGAACCCCAGTTTATTGTCCTATTCCCTTTTCCCTTTTTACATGGTAGGAACCCAGGTAGATGATTTGCTAGTGTCCAGCCACCCCCCCCCCCCTCCCCAGTATGATTGGCTGGGTTCTACACCACCTAAATCAAAACATATCATGCCTGGACCCACAACAGCTGTGGAAAACAGCTGGTGCTTATCTTATTGTTTTTCATAACTTCCATGGGAAAGAAGGCTCTCTTACAAGCAGCCCTGGGCCACCAGGCTCCGGACCGCTACAGATCCATCTATGTGCATGTGCTTTTGCACCTGGAGAGTGCATGTGTGTGTTGCACTAGTGCCCTCCTGCCTCTGCCAGCCCCAGAGGAAGGGACATGGCTGTCTGGGTTTGTGCCTGGTGAGAGTCATGAAACAAAAGCAACCCCTTGTCTGTGGCTCCTTGTGTGACAGGCTGTGTCTGTGTCCTCTCTATTTGTGTCTTTATGTGTGTCTGGGATACGTGATCAGTGTTGCTGGTGGTTGAACCTGAGAAGAGGAAAGCAGTGGACACTCCCTCAGCCTGGGCACAGAGCAGGTGCTCAGTCAGTGAGCTGTCACACAGGACAGGTCCTGGGCCAGTGCTGCTGCAGGAGACGACTCACTCTTAACATTTGTTATCACAATCAACTTTCAAAACTGCTTCTTTCACAACACAGGATATGAAAAAAGCCCAAGAGGATTCACTTAATTTTAGATTATTAACTCTTGCATGCCTAATATTCAAAGTAACTAATCTACCATAGAAAGTCCAGTAAAAAGGTCATTCTTTTTCCCAATACCAGTGCTTTTCTCAGGGTTATTCTGTATCTGTCAGGTGACAGAAGAAATAGTTGGAGATATGCGGTAAGAACACAAGGTGAAATAAAAGCACGTATTGATACTAGTTACCCTCAATATACTATTCAATATCCATTTTCTTGAATCTACCTCTACTGTATGTAAACGCTGTCTCATCTGCATAGGTAAACATGCTGCCAGCTATTATGGTTTAATTTAAACATAGATATATAAACCCTTTATTTATTTAAATAAAAAACCTTTATTCTTTTTTTTCCCTGAGGTTTTATGAGAAAGAAAATTTATAAAGGCAGCAAGATAGATTAGACATGCCATTTGAGAAGGTAGGCATGTTCAGTACTGACTAGATGAAATTGGAAGCAAACAGCAAATTAGGGCAAAATAAGGAAGTAATTTCTGGGTATAGGAAATGTCAAGAAACCTAAAATAGAATTGGAGACTACCAGCATGCTCACAGTGGACATTCTGAGGTAATTTACAGCATTCACTTAGTTGGTATTATTGAGGATTGCTTAAAGTTTGCTACCCCCCCTCCAAATCCGCTCTACACCATAAGAATGAAGATCTGCAGAATACTGACATAATTCAGATTTTAAATTTTATGTTTATAGCTAATGGTTTGTCACCACCTTGCCTCCATAAATCTATGTTTTAGTCCAGACCCGTATTGATTACATTAATAGTGCTTAAGAGTGTGACGGTTTTTTGGAGGAAGACAGTAGCCTAGATATAGGTTGACTTCATAACTGAATTACCAGATATGATGACATCTGTAAGATTCACATTTAGGGTTTTCCTGTCCCAGGAGATGTCTTCTGCTTTAAAATACCTTATTGTTTTTCAGGCCTGGCTTTATTATTCAGTCCAAGTAATCTAAAAAGGTAGGATGCTCTTCAATATGACAGAGTTTTACATTTCTTATTCCCCTCCTTCTCTCCATTTTCTAGCCCTCTCTGCTCTCTAGCTTAGGTCTTTCCTTATCTGTGCTTAAACTCCTGCTGTCTAAGGCATTTATCTACTTCCAATATTTTCCCTGAAGTGCCCATTAAGCCAATACATTTCAACCGTTTAAACAGCTACTGTAATCTAAAACGATCCCAATGGAAAATGAAGTAAAACTAGGCATGCCATATGGATGAGATTGATATAAGCAAATGTGGCTGTTCACGTAGAAATGCGTAAATTTGGAATGGCCCAGGCTCCCTTCAGTGATTCATTTCATGTCTATCCACAGTAAATGAACCATGACCTAAAAGTATCTATGCAAACACGAAGATATGAAATACAGGCTAAAAAAAAGGAGAAGTAGGATGAAATAAAGTTTATCATGATCAAACCTTAATCTTACCAATCATGATCAGTCACTGAAATAATTCTTACATTTAAGCTTGATTTAGGTCTTGGCCAACTGAAGTCAATGCAAAAAATTCTTTATTAAGTTAGTGGTTCCTGCATCGGAATCATGTGAATGGAGAAGTGAGTTAGATTTATGTACAGTATCTGACTTTGTCACAGATAAATCAGTGAAAGTAAATGTGAAATAGATCCCATATTCTGTTTGTATGACTGAAATATTGCTGAAGCTCATCAGCTGCAGTTGCTATAGTAACTGTAATTGGATAGTAAGTGTAAGTTCTGTATTTTAAGTCACAGAAATGGCAAAATAAACATCTGACTGACTACAGTGTTTCTTTACTTTGTACAGAGGCAGTTTGCTTTTTATTTTTTTTCAGTATTTAGTGCCAGAATTAGCGTAATGTCCAATAAAAACCCCTAAGACAGAAAGGGAAAGAATTTATTTTCTTTTGTTATCATTTCTTATTTATGTTATCCAGAACTGAACTTAATATGTATCTTGCTCAGCAAAAATGTCAGCTAATACCTTGTCAAATAGCCTGCTATCTCTAGGTTTCCTTTTCTAAATTTATATGTGATTTAAGTATTAAGCTTAGCTATTAAATATTCCTGCAAGTGGAAGGTAAGGATAAGGATAGTCTGCTCTCCATTTCACCACCCCTGAAGGTGGTGGTTTAGGCAACAAGATGTGAAGGAAGAATTGATAAACTTTCTGTTTCCAGCATAGTCTGCTAAAAGGCACAGTTCACAGGTAGTGAAGGAGCAACTGTCCCTACATGGTTGGATTCTTTGACTTTAATGGAGCTTCAGAAGGAGGATACATCTCTGTAAGGCTCAAGCTGCAGGCCTTTGTCTGAGCTGGGACAGATCCTATTCTAGCCTTCAAAAGGTGTGTGATACTTAAGGATCTGTGCTGCCAAGCAAAAGAACCCCTGAGGGAAGTCAGTAGACTGCAGCATCAGAGAGATCAGAGACTGTGCAGATCATCTCTGAGGCTTCAAGAGCCAAAAATTTCAGCTGTAGTAGAGGGTTAGGGAGGGCTTTGCTTATGGATTCTGAGAAATACCCTTCAGGATGAAGCGGGTGACTTTACACACCAGAAGGATAGCTCCTACCCTACCTGATGACTTCCAGTTACAGAGTAATTTCACTGTCGTCCTAAGTGATGAGGAACAATGAACACTGTAAATTTGAGTGTTTCTGGCAACCAAACCCAAGCTATTCTGGAGCAGTAGAAGGAAACAGTTACAATGATGGGAGACGGTCTACTGTGCGGAATGTTGGCCCCCATCTGTTGACTTGTCTCCTCAGCTAGAGAGGTCTGTTGCATGCCAGGGGCTCGATTTAGAATGTTATGGAGACTTATTAAGGCTTATCCATCCCTTTTCAATGTTACTCGCTGCTGTTCTTCCATTTGGGCTGCATTAAGAAGAATCTGTTTCCATTGGATTGAAGGAGGTGATAATTTACTTGACTACATCTGGAATGCTCTGTTGAGTTCTGATCTCAAGAGAGAACCTGATAGAGTGAGTCCAGCAAAGGTAATGAAGGGACTGAAAAATCTTTCATTTGAAGGATGACAGGGATCTAGTTCTGTTCAGCCTGAAGCAGAGAAGACTTTGTGGGGGGAGGGGTGGAGGGAGGATGGGACATAGCAGATTTTGTCACTACTAATGGCAAAATGAGAGATAATGAGGATGAGGGAGACATTCTTCTCACTGCTGCCCATTGATAGGATAATAGACAATGATACAACTTAAAGAATATAATAATTCACCTGATTGAAGGAGAACTTTTTTGCAATAAGTGTTCTCATACACAGGAAGAGACTGCCCAGGAGTTGTGGGTTCTCCATATGGGGACACAGTCGTAACCTGACTGGACGCTTTTCTGGGTAACCAATTGTAACTAACTCTGCTTTAGCAGTGTTGGATCATCTCGATAGGTCCCTTCCTATATAACCTTAGAAGGGCCCTTCCAACCTCAAATTTTGTGGTTTTGTGAAACAGTATTTTCATTTTTGTCTAAACTTCTTTTAAAGCAGATTCTGTTTCCTAGGTTACCCTGGCATCCTATATTAATTACAAATTGGTTCATGGGAACATATTTCTGAAATTAGAATTCCACTTGTTCTGAGATCATTTATTGGCACTACCAATCTGAAATTACTAGTGTGTGGGGACTGTTAATTTAAACATTAATACATATGGATGAAAATACTAAGAAATCAAGAGAATCCAATGGTTATTTGAAGCATTTGTGTTTTTTCATCAATGCAGTTACAATTTCAGGTTTCTGAGCTCAGTACTGATACTTACATTATATCCTAGGACCTATTGTTTTAGTGAGAACTGATGCTGAATGCTTCACAGGAAATAATGAACATCTTGATCTCACACCGGTGTAGATACATTTTTGCAGTATTTTAAGCATCACATCTTTAGATTTTGAGGAACTGTCTGGTGACAACTTTGAGTTCCTGAGACTAACCATTAGCTGAGCAACCTCACTTGTTGACAACTCCTTAACATCGCTTCCATGAGGATCTGATCCATGATGTTCACAGGCACATAGGTAAGGCTCACCAGTCTGCTGTTCCATGGTCTTCCTTTCTCCCCTTTTTAAAAATAGGAGTGATTTTTTTTTCCTTTTTCCTGTCCCAGGGAAGTGATTTTTCCCCTTTCCCTGTCCCGAGGAACTTCTATCACCATGGCTTTTCAAATATACTTCCTGAAAATGCATACAAGGAATGCATATGCACACTGGATTTTTTTCTGGTCCTGTTTAACATCTTTATGAATGACTTGAAGGAGATGATACAGTTTGCTGTCATCAAGTTCTCAGATGACACCATACTGGTGGTATCATTTTGACATGCCAGAAGGCAGTAATGCCATTTAGAGTAATGCCATCCTGATTGTCAGGAGAAATGTACCAGAGAGAAACTCATGAAATGCAGTATTAACAATTCAGTGTTCCATTTAGAAATGAAGACACACACACCCTCCTCCTGGACCTGGCAATGTCATGGGCTAATGTAAGGCAGAGCCACCAGATTAGGGCCAGAACACTTGGCTTGTGAAGAGAGGCAGAGGGACTGGATTCTTGTTCAGACTGGAGATGAGGTGGCTAGGTACTCCCAGCAGCCCTGGGCTGCTTATGGGGTCATTAGCAAGGAAATGGAGCTAATGCATATATAGCAGTAGGCACCAAGTATAAATTGAAAGAAGAGAAGATCAGACTGGGTATAAGGAGAGGAAAAGACAGTCAGTGGAACAGATTGTTCAGATAAATTGCTAGTCTCCTTTGGTAGAGTTTTTGAAGACCTGATGGTACAAAGCCTTGCACAACCTCTTCAGAGTTTGACCTGCTTTGACACCGAATTCCCTTCCAATCTTAACTATTGTGCGAATATCAGTTTCTGCACAAGTAAGCACCACAGCACCACAAACCTGCAAGAGTAAAATCTTTCTTAAAGGAACTGAAGTATTTTTGTTGTATTTCTACTTTTTACAATGTAGCAATACTAGGTGAGATCCAGTTGCCCGTTTTTTAAGGTCTCAAATGGACTCTGAGTGACACTGAATCTCATCACTTCTCCATGACACTCCACAAGGTCTTATTATACAACTGTGAACCCCTAAGAAATCTCCAATACCCAAGTGTGCCTAAAGTAGAATACAAGCAAATTAAAACTTAGGTTTTAAACTTAGACCTCCATGTCTGATACGACCACTTTAGGTTCACTATTTATTTGAGAGAAATTGTCAACTTCAGACAGCAATATATCAGATACCTACCTGATGAAAGGATGAAAAACAGGGATTTTTTTTTTCCATAAGAAACGTTTGGAAAGCACCAATTTATCTCTATTTATTATACAGAGAGTAATATCATATTTAGACCTCTACATTTTAGAAAATCTCATTCTATATCCTCTTGGTGAAGTCTCTGGACACTGATGGATTGTTGCAACTGTCTCTCTTTCTTCATCAGGAAGAGGAAGGTTCTGAATTAAGATCAATGGAAATATTGAAGTGAGGATCACAACACCAGTTTGTACATACTAGAAAGTATGTGCATAACTATTTTAACTCTGACTAAAATTGTTTACAGTAATGTTTTCTTTTTCTCTGCAAAAATTAGAATTACGGTAAAAATAATGCTTTGGTTAGACTGCTTATATTTATATTACAATTTATGTTATATTAAAACATAAATTCTTAGTTTAGCAAATAATATATATTTTGTTTTTCATTATAAGTCTTTGAGTGTATGAAGAAGTACCTGTCTGTTACCCTCCATCTGTTTGTACTACTACTTTGAGGTAGAAATAGAAATTTTGGAATGGGAAAAAATAGTGGAAAATGGTAATTCCAATGTCTTTATAGTTGAAAGGAAGGAAAAAGTTTCTCAAGTTAAACACAGGAAGATGTAAAATCTCATTACGTACTTGTTTTTCAGAAAAGATTAGAAGAGTTTTGATATACTTGCATGGGTCAAAAGAGCGTAAGTTTTAAATTGAGCTTTTTATATCTGGGTCCTGAATCATTTAGGCTTTTATCTATGTGAGCAAGTCCCCAGGTAGATTTGCTCTATCAAAGCAGATTCCATTTAAAAGGAATAATGAGAATAATTTGCCATTGTGGGTATCAGAATAATTGTATTTTTCTTTTATTTTTTAACTTGAAAAGCAACATTTCTGTAAATTCATAGAAATAGGTAGATATTTGAATGAGCTGAGACCAAATATCACTAATACATTGCCATTCACCTATATAGACTTAATGATTTCATCTTTCTAAATTGCTGTCATATTTCCTGTAAAAGGATCCATTTTCTCATACTGGTTCAAAATAAATACGACTACGGTCATTTTTTTCTCAGGTTGTGTAAATTGAAATATTTGCCTTTAGAAGAACCAAATCTTGTAAAATTTCCTGTCATCTGCCATGCTTAGAAGATTTGAATACAAAAGGGATGCAAAGAAGAAAGTGAAGGGAGGCAAACAGAATGTTTGCACACTTTTGAATATTAAAGTAAGTGTTCAAAGTAAAAGCCTTAGTTGTCTTCAATATTTGCAGCTGTGACACTATACAGATTTTCATTGCCGTTGAAACAGAAATATGATCATTCTATAATAAAATTTATGGTATTTCTGGAGGCTGCATGGCACCTGTAAAGAATACTCTGAAAAAAACCCCAACTCCCAAACCTGTTATGTGGAAGAGAGATTGGGTATCCTGTCCAATTTGTAATAGGAAATATTATATAACTGAAATTTTGAACTGATTAAAGTCAGCGGGTGAGTTATAATTAATCTAGCCAAGAGAGGATTTAACTTCGGGTATTCAAAATAAGGTTAGATATAAAGGGCAGAGGGAAGGTGATTCTTAGCTTTAAACTAGATAGCAAATTTATATTCCTTCATTAATGTTTGCCACAAATTTTCATGTTATTTCAAGTTTTGCTACATCATGCCACTTCAAGTTTAGACATAGACATTCTTCAGCATATAAATGTTGAGCTCTTAAGGGATTAGGAGAAAAGTGAAGGTTCATAGTTGCTCCCACAAACATAAGAGAAGTAGGGAAAAGGATAAAGCAATATCTTTAGTCTTTTTAGATTAATTGCTGTTTGCGTAATGTTATCTCTCAGCCTGACTCAACCTCTCCACCTGACTCTTAACATCTCATTAGATGAATTATCAACATTACATTTTACAATTTATGTAGCAGTGTGCCTGGCAGAAACCACTGCACCTGAGCCTCAGGACTGGTGGGCAAAACCTCAGGACTTGCTCCTGGTTCCTAGACGTGGTAAAAGATCATTGACTCAGGTGTTCCTTACCTTAGGTTCCATATATGGTTATGCCCTGGAAAGCTCTCCCCTCCACTGGTCACTTTGAACTATGCAGTTTCCTATTGTGTGCTCAGTGAGTTCCACCCCCTTCAAGAGATCCCTGCAAACCTCCCACACTCTCTTTCTCCTGGAATCCCATGGCCATCAGGCTCTCTCCTCTCTCCTCTCTCGTTCATCTGGACCCTCACAACACGTCATTGGATTTACAACAAAAAGGCTGTAATTCCAGAGAAGAACCCTCTTTTGCCTTTTGTTCTCGCCTACGCTAAGAACACCAGCTTGGGGTAATTCTCATAGCTAGAGAAGACAGCAGAAACCAGTCATCTGCTTTAGTAACGACTGTATTTGGAAGTTGCAGGTTCCTGCAACTCACACTAGCAGGGACTAAACTCATTTTTATTGGATGCTGTGCGGTCTCAAGAGCTCCAGGTAAAGCATCAAATTTAGAGTAAAAAGGAAAAAAAACAAAAGTAGATACTTTCCTTCTTTTCTTTCCTGGTCTACTGATTAAAATGGTTAATTTGCTTCAGTTTTATACTATACTCAATAAATTACTTGTTGACAAGGGAATGCCAGATATATCTGTGAGGTATATCTGAGCACATCCCATAATGTTGGAATCAGTAGAGTCCTGGGGAATCTTCTAGCTCTTTTCTGAGTTTTTACCTGCTCAAATCATACTGCCCATTCCAAGGATCTGAAGCCTTCATTCCATAGCCACCCTGCATGCATTATCTACCAGAGGTGCTGGGTCATTATGATCCTAGTAAGAAAGACACTTTGATTAAAGTGTCACTTAAAATGTCATTTACTAGAACCAACACTCTAGAGTGTTCCTTTCATTTGCTGGGGACCCTAATTCCTACAGAATCAAATTAATCTCCAATAAATATACAGCATGTCATGCAAATCACAACTTTAGGAATCTTACCCTTATTTGTTCCTCTGAGCTCTGACAGGATTTTTTTACAAGAAAAGCAATTCTATTCATCATTTCTACTGTTGACACCTGCTGCAGCACCCATGATACAGTGTGGTCCCACAGGGGGCTGCCCCTGCCTGCTTGGGCAAGGCGGCCCAGTGTCTGGGCTGTGCCGCCCTGCACTGGGGCCGCCCTGCACCGGGGCAGCTCTGTGCTGGGACTGCCCCTGCTGGAACGGAGCCCAGGTTGCCGCGCTCCAGTGGGGACAGCGGCGCAGGGTCCCAGTCTGAGCCGGGACAGCTGGAGCAGCTGCTGCCTCGACGCTGCCTTGACACTGCCTGAGCTGTCCCTCTTTTTGGCAGACACGGCGGCAGAAAGACCTGGCGTTCCTGCACACACCTGGGGCCAGCCAGCTCCAGAGGTCACGTGCTTGTGGATCGTGGTCCCACTGGGCTGGCGACCTGTCAGTCAAGCTGTATCCCGCCCGTCCTCTCAGTGATTGGCTTGGGTCAGCGTTCTGCCTCTGTTCCCTAGATTTTAAAAGTGCATTGCAAGTTCAGATGTTTGCCTTTTTTCCTCCTGTACATGTTCACATTAAACCCGGACTGCTGTATGGGGGAGGCCCCTCCAAAACACCTCTTTGTCTCCACCGTGCTTAATACCATGAGGTGTGGAGTCGCTGCTCCAATGCCTCTGCTCTTAGTGCTGCTGTATTCCTGTGAAGAGGAGCTGTAAGCAGCACCGGTGGGTGCTGCTTTCCAGTCAATGTGGTGGGCTCTCTGCAGCATTTAAACCCACCCTAGCCGTGGTAAACACCTATATAACATAAAACTTGTTATAGACTGAAAGTTATTTCAGTCAAACATGCTTACAGGGATAATCTATTTTGTAGTACTTGCTTTCTAAATTTGTTTATTTTGTCTATACAATTTATCTTTTAAAATCTTAATTACATATTAAACATATGTATATTTATTTAGACTATCTACTGAGTGCATCTATACTGAAATGTTTCTCTATTTTTCCTCAAAGGCTGGTCTTCATTCTGTTCTACCTTAATATCATCATGATTCTAACTCTTGAGATAAATGAACTCGAAGTACAGGTAGGAAATTCTTCCTCTCAAACTTGTAACTACAAATTTGTGTTATGCCCCAATTCAGCTATATTATTCATTAGTTAATTCTTCCTAGACAAATATGAATTTAGATATTTTATCTGTTTTGGAAGGGGACAAAAAGCAAATCCTTTCTAAAATTCCTCTAAAAGTAGTAATTCCAATGTGTAATTATTGATATTGAAAAGCTGCACAGTAATTTCAATTAAGAAATAGAAATATTGCACTATTTGTTAATTATTATAATTTATGTTAGCCAAAATACTGAAATTCAAATGGTTATTTGAAAGTGCATTTTGTAGTATAGCTGATCAATGGAAATCCTATAAACTTTAGTGTCGCAGTAACGACACGAAGGAAGAAGTAACGACACAAGGAACACCTGTCAGCAGCAAAGAGGAAAAGGGCCAAGCGAGACCCACCCTGTTTATTATATATGCATTTTAGAAATCACTGTCCATTGGACGAATGAGCTAGTCATCCCTCAATCATAGTGGTCAAAGGAAATGTCCATCAAACTTCTGTGCCCAGGGGAAAGGAATGTAAACTATAAGATACCATTACAATAACATGGCTATGTTTACATAGAAGAATGTGAGAAACTAGCTACAAAAGAATGATAACATCCAGAACTGCAAAAGTCAGGGCAACACTTTAGCACTGTGAAGGTCAATGGATTTACAGTGATAAGGTATCATTTACCAAGATGACCCCTAGTGCAGAAAGAAAGAAGGCAGTATAATAACTTGGGAAGAAAATTTTGTTTGAGGAGTCAGGAAGTGATTTCAACTAGCAGAGATTTATTAGCACTTTAAGAGCTTATGACCTAAGGAACTTTAAGCAGGAGACATAGGTTTTATGAATTTACTTGAGGACAAATCCCTAATTAACAGCCATAAAAAATATGCTGTAGAATCTCAATTGTTCTTTAGTGATCAGCTCTTCTAACATTAAATGACACCCTAAAAAGTTAATGGTTTTCCATTAGTTGAAATAATGCTGTTTAACAGCTTAATGGCAAGAGCAGAATGCCATAAATTAGATCATCTATGTGCTCATTGTTATTCTGACACTTTCTTTGGTGAGGTTGAAAAGTCAACATCTCTCTACAACTCATATATTTTCCAAAACTGTAAATCAAATATTTTATTATTTTCTAGGTTTACTGCAATATTGACCTTCTCTAACTCTACAAGCATGATATCACTCAGTGCTCTTTCACATGCTTTCCTAGAATAAAATTTCTTAGTGGTTTGGATTGCAGTTCCTCAATTGCAACTGAGATAACCTTGGTTTATTTGGCTTCTGGTAATATCAGACAATTAAAGGACATTCATGTAAAGTAATAAATGTCACTTGCAAAAATCTCTAAAAGTTATTGATGATTAAGAACTATTTCTACTTGTCCAACAGTCTTCTATTTTTGGACTATGATACATGTACACTCCTTACACGTTCTCCTCTCCCAAACTCTTTTTCACTCTCTGTTCTTTATCTAAAATATCTCTCAGGCTCACAGAAATATTCCTGGACTTTACTACTCTCAGATTTGCTTTAAAACTCTTATTAGGAAAACAGTTACTTATATTATCATGAAAAGCAAGACCACTGTTTTAGGTTTTTTTGTTTGTTGTTTTCCCCTGGAATTCTGCTGTAGGGTTTAGTTGCTAAAAAGATTATCACCTCATGAACTCCACACAAAAGATTATTCTTCGTGCAACTTGGATCTGATATTTTGTATTGCATCACTGTGGTGAGGGTCAATTAATAGGATGCTGAAAGACATTGGAAATGAGTTACTAACTGGTTTAGTTCCACCTTGTGTAGCAGGTAGATGAGTTATTTTTATTGATATATTGTTCTGTGTTCTTATTCCATATATATTTATACAATACTTGCTTCAAGAGGAATCTAAATTTCAATAACCTTGTGTGTTAATACTAGTAGTGATGATAAACTATTAGTGACTTTTGAAATGTACCGTGCTTGAAAGAAGCATTATTCTGTGATGAGTCTGACTGGGATGGAGTTAATTTGCTTCATAGCAGTATGGATTTGTAAGTAAACCAATACTGATAACACACAGTATTTTAGCTGTTACCAAACAGCAGTTGCACAGCATCAAGGCTCTCTCTTTTGCTTGCTCTGCTCCCACTCTTTCCTCTTAGTAACCAACTGAAAGTGTGCAAGAAGCTGGTAATGAACACAGCTGGAATAGCTGACCAGCATTGACCTAAGCATTATTCCATGACATATTACATATTCAGTAAAAAAAGCTCATGGAAAGGACAAGGGACGGAAATATTCACGATTATGGTGTTTGACTTCCTAAGTAACTATTATTTCTGTTTTCCTGGAAGTATCTGAACACCTGCATGCCGATAGGAAGTTGTGAATGAATTCCTTACTTAGCTTTGCTTAAATGTACAGCTTTTTTTTCCACCATCATCTTAACACATCTAAATCCCTGAAGCTTTTCACCTTCCTTCTAGTTTCTCTGTGTCCCACTGGAGAGGGAAGTGAATGAGAAGCTGTTGGTGCTTGACTGTTGGTCAGGGTCAACCTACAACATAGTCATAACTTGTTTTTTACTGTTAAATGAAAGATAATCAATTTATATACATTTTAATATAAAAGTGAAAGAATCAGAAAAGTATAAAATTAGGAGGAAAATTATTTTTCAGATAAAAGTTTTAAGCAGACTAAATTAAATTTGTATCACTGGAGGGAATAATTATGCCTTCTTTTTCTTAATTAAATTTGATAATATATCTGAACAACTGTATCCAATAAATCAGAAATTAGTCATAATTGGACTTGGATTTTGCTTCATTAGAATAAATACAGTCCAGGTCAGGTGGGGCTTTACTTGAAATATTTATATACATTTATGAAGAACATGACTAAATATTTTTGAATTTTAGAAAGTTTCTTAAATTGTTGTATTCAGTATAAAGAAAAAAATGAAAGACAAAGAAAATTAAAATCCCAATATTCAAAATGTTCAAACTATCATGCTATCTCCAGATAAAGTTATATGCTTATATTGAAAAGAAAGGCTGGCTGACTTGAAATCTTCAATTTCCTGTTCTCGAACTGCCTGTAAACATTGCAAAGTGGTAGGTTGCTTTCTTTGTACTCAGGTATCCTGGATAAGACATTGTAGTCAAGGGAATGCTCAGGGTTTTTTCATTCCTGAAGCCAAATTTCACTTACCTGTACTTATAAATTTGGATTTATTTGAATATAAACTCTGGAAGAATAACAACTCTCACTCAGCTCCTTGTTTTTATTTTCACTTCTTTCAACCTCCACTACAAACAATCTAGTCAGGTTTTATGGTGGTATGGGCTGTCTACTGTGTATCAAGAGAATAAAATACCTGTCAAGTTAAAAGATAATTTTTATACAAAAATTTATATCATAATGCACTTTATTGTCATATTTATTTGTAATAGTGGGTTTTAAAAGTGATACTGTTAAGCAAATTAAACTTATCAGATTCACTGTCAAAAAATAATACTGTATTGGTTTAGCCCCAGTTGGCAACTAAGCTCCATTCATCTGCTTGCTCACACACCACACAGCAGGATGAGGGAGAGAAACAGAGGAGTTAAAGAGGGAAAACTCACAGGTGGAGGAAAAAAAAAAAGCAAAAGCCATGCATACAAGCAAAGCAANGCTATGCCTACAAGCAAAGCAATACAAGGAATTCATTCACTACTTCCCATCTGCATGGCCATGACACTGTGTCTCCTCCCAACTTCTTGTGCACCCCCAGCCTTCTTGCTGGTGGGATGGAGTGAGAGGCAGAAAAGGCTTTGATGCTATGCAAGCACAGCTCAGCAATAACAAAAACTGTTTTCAGAACAAATCCAAAATACTAATTACTAAGCAGAAGACTAACTTTATTTCTGCCAAAACCAGCACACATATTTACAGTAACTGAAATTGCATATATCTGCATCTTTGGATCACAGGTTTTGAATAGAGAGTAAGTAGATCTTATCATAGAATACAAAGAATACAAATTTCCTGCCACCCTGTCCCAAAAGCAGTGGAAAAAAAAACCGGGCAGTTACTTCTCAGTCATATTCTCTACTTTTATTTCCTATTCAAGGCTTTTAAATTCAAGTTTATTTCAGAAGATGGTCTCTGGCTTACTTTTTATACTACTTTCAAAAAGAACTTGCCAATGTAAAGAGACCACATACTTTCCTGTCTCAGAAGAAATGTTATTACCAGTTCTCCAATTATTTATTTTAATGAACATTGTAATTAAACAAAATATGAAACACCATCCAAATACATCTGAAGATTCAAACTCTTCAACAACCTTATTAGTGTGAGCAATAGGAGTTTAGTTTTGTTTCTGTAACCTTAGACTTTTACAGTAAACACTGATCACTAGTCAGGTGTTCTAAGAACACCCCAAAAATTTCTTGGTCTGGAAGGACTGGAAGAAAGTGAATAATTGGTAAAAGCTAAAGATCATCTTCACAACTTAGTCTATAGTGTTTTTAAATTTCTTACAAATTTCCTTCATTATGGTGGTAGCTAACATCATTTTCATGAAGATATTCTTAACTGTTGAGTTCTATATTGGGTACTTGTCACAAGCAAATAAAAAGATAAAAGTATTATGGCAATTTGTACTTGAAATATGTTGAGCAAGATTTGGTGTTTTTGTTTTGTTTTGTTTTGTTTTGTTTTCTAATTCTCTATAGGTTTTCTGAACACCTGTTTAGAGATGTTTCACTATAATTTTTATATGTTTTATTTAAGCTTCATTGTTCAGCATTATTTTCTGCTCTGCTTACCAGGTATACTTCTTTCCTTCTGCTGCTTCAATTCAGTCTTCCAAAATGATTTTAAACCTCCTGTTGCGTTTAAATCCCTGAATCTATCTTTTTGTCCTGGTTTCTGTTGGGGTAGAGTTAGTTTTCTCCTTACTAGCTAATATACTGGATATCTAGGATGAGAATAATGTTGATAGCACACTGATATTTGAGTTGTAGTTAAGTAGTGCTTACCCTAAATCAAGGACTTTTTGGATTCCCATGCTCTGCCAATGAGTATGTGCACAAAAAGCTGTGAGAAAGCACAATCGGCCATCTGACCCAACCTGATCAAAGGGATATTCCATACCATAAAACATCGTGCACAATATATAAACTTGATATATATTCTCAAGAGGAGATTTGGCCAGGATGGACTGATTGCTGCTCAGAGATGGCTTGGGCATCAGTCAGCAGGAGCTGAGTAATTGTACTGTACTTCACTGTTCTTTTTACCCTTGGATATTATTTCTCTCTTTCTTGTCTCTCCTTTCATTATAATAATTATTATTATCTATATATTGTACTTGCTTTCAGTTATTAAACTGTTCTTATCTTAACCCACAGGTTTTACTTTTTTCTGTTTCTCTTTCCCGTCCTACCAAGGAGGCTAGTGAGCACATGGCTGTATTGTACATTGTTTCTGTCTGGGATTAAACCACACCTTCGTTGTACTGGATTCACTCCTGCATTCCTTTTGCATGCATGAGTATAATTTAAATACATGAGAATTCTGACAGTGTAGGGATATAGTTATGCATTTATGCATATGTCTAGCTGAACACATTTGTTTACTTATTCAAAGTGAGTTATATTTCAGGAACAATCATCTCAAGGTGCCAATTATGGAATTTGCACTTTAGATGACATCACAGGTTATAAAGCCACATCTTTAGTTTCTATTATATTTCAATATTCTATTTCTATATCATGCTTCTATATTTTTGAAATTCTGACTTGTACTGAAAGAAATACATGTGCATCCATTGATAATGCAGTTCATGGGCCAGAACTAAGATAACAACACTTCATAGGAGAGAGAAGAAATCCCTGAAAACTGGACTAAATATATTTTTTCTTATTTACATTTAGTTTGCTTTTGAATTAGTTCTCTAAACTGACTTAGTGTTTGACAGCATGAAAGCCAGTTACTACTCACAGCACACATGACCGAGGACAGAGGGACAGGAAGAAAGGATAATCTCAAATGAGACCAGTTTAAGATGGCATGGCACTGAACTCTAAGAAATTACATGGGGATTTTGGCTTAGACTAATGAAAGTTAGAGCAGATAGAATTATTCTTTGTGAATACAAGGAGAAAATATTAAGATAAAAGTAATAATTTTAAATACTAAAAGGCATAAATGGTATAAACTGGTCAAGTGTAAATTTAGCTTTGACCTTAAATGGGGTCTTTATGGTGTAGTTGCTCACAATAGCAGAGGATTAAACTTAGGTGATTGACAATGTTGCTTTAAGACCCATGTTCATTGAAAAATAAGGGACAAAGAA
Organism: Climacteris rufus; assembly: GCA_013398175.1. Lineage (NCBI taxonomy): Eukaryota > Metazoa > Chordata > Aves > Passeriformes > Climacteridae > Climacteris > Climacteris rufus. Next base: position 81,263 of record VZRZ01003107.1, read on the forward strand.
AACCATAGTAAAGTGAGGATTTTAGGAGAGGCATTGTCTGAAAGTGGAGAGTGGATCTGTGTATCATTAAAAATAATGTATATTATCCATCTACAAAAGGGAGTTAACATACCTAAAGACATCTTGGAAGATTTGAAGATAAAATAGTTATATTTTAGTTTATTTTATATTTATAAGATAGTTATGAAAGAAAACTAAAGTACACAGTTGCTTTAAAGTATCAACATTGATTTTTGTTCCCTGAGATACCTGTTGCTGAATTTTGAGCTGAGCATGACACATTGGTAAATCTTGGGACACAAAATGCAGCTGTTTGTGGTGGCTAAAATATATAGAATCATAGAATAATCTGGGTTGGAAGTGAGTTCTAAAGGTCATCTAGTCCATACCCTCTGCAATAAACAGGGTCATCCAACCTGACCTTGAACACTTCCAGTGTTAGGAGATTCACAACTTCCCTGGGGAACCTTTCCCAGTGTCTCACCATATTTGTCCCTCTGTCTTTCACTGCCTGTGCATTTCCTTCTTGTCCTTTAGTTTGACCCACAGGCCTTTACTCATCTTTGCTATTTTGCTTTCCTTTATTGGTTTCTTACACCTGGAGATTGAGAGATCTTGTGCTCTATGAAAACCATCTTCAAAGATCTATCAGCTCTTTTGTGCTCCCTTGTCCCTGAGGGCAGTTTCCCAGGGGGACCTATTGACTAACCCCTACATGCCCTCTGGAACACACAGCTAAATCTAGGAAATCTATTCTCAACATCTCATCACTTACTAGACTTTTTTTTTCTCTTAATTACCGCCTTTTTCCTTATTCTATTAGCACAGATAGTTACAGTGATTGGAAAGGGTTATAATGTGCATGATTCATTTGGATATCAGCATGAGCCTACATGAAGCATTATTTGCATTTTCACACTTTTCTCTTTAAGTATCAAATTGATCCCAAAACTAAATCATTTAAAAACATTACCAGGGCTGTAATATCAAATGCTCAGAAGCAGGAATACTACAGTGAATATTGCCTCTGGATATTTAATTTGATCCCCCTCTGTGTAAAGGTGGTGAAGTGTAAAGTGAAGATTGCGGAAACAGTTTATCTGTGCAATAAATTGTTAGGCACCTACATTAAATCAGAACTCAGACAGATGGATGCAATTAAAGACTGGCCTGCTCCCAAGCTGAGAAAGCAGACACAGCCCTTTACAGGAATGATTTCTCTTTCACTTTAACTCCATGCCTTCACCCATGACCAAACCATGCAGGAAGGGAAGGCTAGAAAATAAAATTTGCACTAATCATTTAAGGATTATTAGTACACTGAAGAAAACCAGAAGCAGGTAGATATTTTGACAATATGCTTGAGTTTTCAAGACATACTGTTGAATTGTAGAGAGGAAATAAGCGAACAAGTGTCTCACACATCCTTATGCTTGGGGGGAAAAAAAATTGGTTTTTTTTTAAATACTAAAGAAACAATAAAATTAACTATTAAAATGCTATATCACAATCACCGAGAACAAAAAAAAAAATTAAGCAGAAGTTATCCAAGAATGTTTCTAACATATGTGAATATGAAAAATTTGGGTTATTTATGAGAAATATATGATAGATGATTCATGCAGAGATTTATATCTAGTTGTCCTGGTAAATTTGATGCATATTTCATAAATATACATATAATACATGTATACATATGTGTATATTCAGTTGTGATTACCATGCTATATTACAGAATAATTTAGGTTGAAAGGGTCCTCTACATATAATCTAATCCAACTCCCTGCTCACAGCAAGTGTAATTAGATCAGGTTGCTCAAAGCCATTTTCAGTCCAGTCTTGAACATCCTCAGTGGTGGAGATTCCACCAGCTCTCTGAACAACTTTGTCCAGTGTTTGAGCACCCTCATGGTAAATACATAGATAGATAGACAGATAGATAGATAGATAGATAGATCTAATCAGAACTTCCCAAATTTCAGCTTGTCTGTTGCCTCTTATCCTGTGACTGTGCAACTCTAATTCATCTGTCCTCTGTATGTTCACTGATCAAGTAGCTGCAGATGGCTATAAGGTCTTTCCAGAGTCCTCTCTTCTCACATCTGACCAAACCCAGGTCCTTTAGACTTTCTTGGTCTTTAATTTACTGATCAGCTTAGTGGCACTTTGCTAGACTCCAGTCAGTATGTCAAAATTGTTATTGTACTGGAAAGCCCAGTACTGTACTCCATGTTGTCTCTTAAGAGCTGAATAGAGACGAATCAGCTATATTTGATATATTGAAATAGAATAGTTTATTGCTGTTAATGTGACTTGTGAGCAGTTAGCAGGACCATGACTGAATCCATTAAGACATAGTTGCTGTGAGACTAGTTGGATGAAGTTCTTTTTCTCATTTTCTTTTTTTCTCCAGTGATCTAGAATAGGCTGCAGATCCCTATGTAGCAAATGTGTCAGCTAGGCCTAGCTAACATAGCTGCTATCATATACCCATGAACTTCAAATTTTTGTTTTAGCAGAAGTAGGGAAAGTATGACCTATACGTTACTTCTTCAAAGTAAAATGCAGGTGTCATGACCCATCAGTTAGGGTGTGAGGTTCCTTACAAATTTTCTTCAGGCTGAACAAAGACACCAGAAATGTGTCAGGGAGTTCTTATGCTTTTATTATATAGTAGCCATAACTCTAGCAACCAACCCACTATTTAGACTGAAAAGGTGTTGACTAACATGTAAATTCTTACAATACACTTTCACAAGAATGATGTCTAAAAAGTCCGTACTTTTGTACAGTATAAGACCATGTCTAGATAATTTTTTTAATATCTCTAGGATAGGGACCCCATTCCCAGGGAGGCTGGGAAACTTGTGTCACTGCTCAGTCACTTTCACTGCAAAAATATCTCCTGATATTCAAAAGTAAACTCTGGTCTTGTCATTTGCAGTCATTGCCTCTGGTCTCGTCACTGGGCAAAACTGAAAAAGAGGTTTACTGCATCCTGTTCGCACACTCCCTTCTGCCCTCAGTCTTCTCTTCTCTGGGCTAGATAGTCTCAGCACTCATACTACAGTTCTCCATTCCTTTAATCATTCTTGCTCAACTGTTTCCTGTATATTCACATCTCTCTTGTAGTGAGGAACGCAGAAGTGGACACACCTCTCCAGGTACGGTCTCATCAGCACTGGATAAAGGGGAAGGATTACCTCCCTCAACCAGCTGGCAATACTTTGTCCTTTTCAGCTGAGGATACTATTACCTTCCTTTTTGGCAAGGGCGCATTGTCAGCTCATCTTCAAGCTGGTGTCTGCTAGGATCCCTGGGCCCTTCTCTGCCAGGTTGTTCCCAAGAATGTAGGCTCCATGGTAGCATATGGTGGTGTATGGGGTTGCTTCTCCACAGGTGCAGGACCTTGCAATTCATTTTCCTTAACTTCATGAGCTCCCTGTTAGTTCATTTCTGCAGACTGTTGAGGTCCCTCTGGATGGTAGCTTGACCGTCTCACCTACCAGACACTCCTTCAAGTTTTGTGCCATCTGGAAACTCCATGAGGGAAACCTCTACTCCATCATCCAGATCATTAATGAAGATGGTAAACAGCAACTAAATATTGCGAAACACTGGACTCAGTGTTGATCCCTGGGCTACACCGCTAGTTTTTGCCCTCCAGCTAGACTTTGTGTCACTGATCACCACACTCTGGGCCCAGACATTCAACCAGTTTTCAATCTACCTCACCACCTGCTAATCCATCTTGTGCATTCACTGTTTCTCTATGAGGATCTCATGGGAGACAATGTCAAAGACTGTACTGAAGTCTACTTAAGACTGCTCTCCTCCCATCTACCAGGCAGATTGGATATACATAATTTATCCCACTGGAAAACACAAGCCAGCTTTCATTGTTCTATTTTAAACATAGGCAAATGTTGCACTTGAAGAGGCAAAACAAGATTAAGGGAAAGATGGTTAATCTGTACAGCAGGTTCCTTGTTCTTAGCTGGCAGTCCAAACTTGCCAAACACTTTGCATAAAAAATATTCTGCCTAAATTCCAGTATGAAACAGAATATTTACTTCCAAAATCCTAAATAATTTCTGGACACATGAATGCAAAATGTGTTGAACTGACCCTTATTTAATATACATACATACATCTTCAGAAAAACGTAAGGTTAAGATGCATGCTTGTTTGATCTAAGCACATAAATCAAAACTACAAACTTTAGGTTAGAACACATTACATTTACACATTCAATTTCATTGTTTAAAATTTCTCCCTTCTTCAAAATTAGTTACACTTTTTATGGCCAGCAAAGTAGCTGCAAACTAGGAGTGGGAGAAAGGGGAGGGGGAAAAAATAAGTAGAAAATGTTACTTGGAGTCATTAACACTGAAAGGGTAAACAAGATTTTGAAGGCACACAGTCTGAGTTTTCTAGTAAATGTTAACCATTGTCTGGTATGGTGTATTTAGTAGAACATACCAGCAATGATATATTTTAGTCTTTTCCATCATTGTGCATCATCCAAAATGGAAATTTCACTGGGATTAATATATATACCTTATTATAAGTAAATGAAAACTTAAATATTTCTCTGGCTATGGGTGAATATCAATCTTTCTAAAAGAATAAGAAGTGGACTAAAGAAGAAGGAAAGAAGAATTATTCTAAAACTGCCATGCTCAGGAATGAAACCTACAATATATATCAGATATTTCATGAAAATATAAAGAATGCACTATTTCTTAATTTCTTATGCAAATAATATCCAGTAATAAAGAGAAGTGGAAATGTAATCCATTTATGACTGAAAAGTTATCCTTGAGACAGTGTTTTTGAGCTTCATGTGTACCACCCTAAACATCAACATATTTCTAAACATTTCCACACTGTATATACACAGGTAAGATATAATTAAAATGTGAACAGATGTTATATTCAAATAGGAGATATTTTGTTTTTGAAGAAAGCAAAGTATTTGAAGCACATAAAATGAGCTCTTTATATAAAAACCCAAAACATACAAGAGTGAACATTTACTTGAAACTGTAATTTTGAATGCTGAATTTTTCACTGGCACACCAGAAGTCAAAAGCAGTTACATTTGGAACTTTAGCGGATCTCTCATAGTAAATGTTTGACTATAATTAGGAAAAAAAAATATTTACAAAATCACCTGGAAAATATTAAGTTTGTGAATTTCAAAGTTGTTTGAGCTATGTCAGAAATAAAATTGTGTGAAATGTTTTTCTTTCTAATTTTTAAAATACTTACAAAATAATGGTATGTGAAAAAATTATGGATGGAGCAATCTAGCCTAAAGTTGGTCTTATTAGAAGGAAATGTAATCAGAAAATGTATTCAGAAAATACAATAAAAAATTAATGACAATATATCTTCAGAGCTAGTTAATTTTATTCACTTACATCTTTACAAGAGAGATTTTTTTATCTATCATGGTACCCACTGTTTTTAATATCAGTATCTTTCCTTCTCAATTTCTGCTTTTTTTAAATTTTGTTTTGTTTGTTGGTTTGGTTTTTTTTTTACTGTAAAATATTTTATGAAATCTATTCTACCTTGCCATGAGGTTTTTTGGCAATTATATTAAGGAAGAGGAAACATTTATAAAACTGAGAGCTCCGGGAGGTTTTGAAAATATTAACATTTAATTTAGTAATTGAAACTTGAAACTATCACCTCACTTACTTGTGATAATATAAAATGATTTTTGCAAGGTAAGTAAGAAGGGAGCTGTGTTGCCATACAGAACTACAAGGGGTGGATGGGAGAAGTCCATAAAGTTAGAATAAATAGCCTGATTATTTAATTTTTCAGTTGTTCCTGTTTCCCTCTGAATGCCCTGGATAGTACAGCTCTAATCACTGGGGAGGTTATAGATGAATATTTTTTGGTTTTTAGAGTGTAAGATATAGGGTAAATTTTAAAACTTTTCTTGTTTTGATTAAAATTTTGCAAAAATAGGGCAAATAATCTTTTGCACTTTAGTAAAGACGCATAGGAATCTTGCAGCTTTTAATTTCAAAACCTGCAATATCCAATATTTCACTATTCTTAAGGTACATACTAAGCCCAAACTAAACCAAGCTGCACTCAAAAGCATTAGTATCGTAGGATCTCAAAACCCCCACTTCAAAGTGTGTATATTTCCTGAAAATCAATTAGCTAAATGTGAGATTCATTTAAATTCTTGCATAAAGTTGCCTGTAGAATTTTTAGATCTGTATGTCTTAACTTAACATTTCTATATGATATTAGGCTAATGACTGAGTGCCGATATCATAGATCAGGTGATATTATGTAGCAACATTTTCCAAGATTGGTCTAATGTAGCCCTTTCATTAAGTTTTGTTCTTTGTTTTTTTGCATTGTTAATATCCTTAGTCTTGTCAACCATCAAATGGATTGGTGATGATGTGATTTTCAGTTAAATAAAGTGGGGGCAAAAAAGCTCCTGACTGTAGACTAAGTGGTCTGATCTAGGGGTTGCTAATTAATTCAGAGAAAGTCTTCAAATTTATTTCTCTTCTGAGCCATTGGGACACTACAAGTTCATGAATATTGTGTATGGTTTCTCTACTCACTTAATACAAGTTGCAAGCATCTCCATTTGAATATTTCAAACTCAAATTGAAACAATTATATACCAAAAGTATGTAGTGTACCTTCAGTAAAAAATTAATTGGTAAATAATCTCATCTTGGGTTGGTCATTCTCAAATAGTTTTTTATAATAAGAGAACTTATTATAGTCTTTTGGCAGACAAATGCATGTGTATTTACAGAGCAATTTAAAATTTTAGAATAAATTATGAGGGCTGTAAAAGACAGTATTATGCACACATACATATGTACATGAATTAGTCTGTGGAGTTACTGAGGGAAATTTTGCATTTAGCTGTAGCAGTTTACCCACTGGTATTGCTATCAGTATCAGTGCCAGAAGCACATTTGCATGGCTGCAATAAGGGCTGTCTTTTACACCTTACTAGGTTTAATCACTGTTGCGATTTAGCCCTGGTAGGCAGCTAAGACCTTCATGGCTGCTTTTCTTGCTTCACCTCAGTGGGATGGGAAGACAATGGGAAAGATAAAAGTGAGAAATCTCATAGGTTGAACTAAGGGCAGCTCAAAAGGTAAAACAAAAGCTGTGCACACAGACAAAGCAAAACAAGCAATTCATTCACCACTTCCCATGGGCAGGCAGATTTCAGCCATCTCCTGGAAAGCAGGGCCCCATCACACAGAACAGTTACTTGGGAAGGCAAACATCTTAAGTCTGAAGGACCCCCCCTTACTTCTTCTTCCCTCAGCTTCATATGTTGACCATGACATCATGTTATGGAAAATCCATTGGTCAGTTGGGTTCAGCTGTCCCAGCAGTGTCTTCTCCCAATTTCTTGTGCACCTCCAGTCTCTTTGTTGGTGGGGATTTGTAGAGAAGCAGAAAAGGCCGTGTCTCTGTGTAAACGCTGCTGAGCAATGCATAATGCACCCATGTTATCAACACTGTTTTGTTCACAAATCCAAAATTCATATGAGCTGCTGTGCAGACAATTAACTCTTTTCCAGCCAAAGCCGGTACAACACACAATTTAATATGCTAGATTGCAAAGTCTGCAACCAACACATTAATGTGTCTGGGAGAAGAGGAACCCAAGAGTAGTTTTGAATAACCCCACTCCCCATGACATCTTCATTCTCTCAGGACAAGGCAAAGCTCATGCCCACTAGAAAGTACTGATTCTTACTTGAAAAATAGGGCAAACAGCCCTATGTTTGCCAATTTTGCTGTATCTTAGTACTAGAAGAGGACTGTCTGCTTTTAATGTGAAGGCTTTTTTATTTGCTATCAAAATAGTTTTAAGCCCATTCCATACAAGAAAGTGAGCTAAAGAAAAAAAAAAAGTATAACGTCTGTCCATTATTTATAAACATGAAGAACTTAGGTAATGCAAGGTGGAAAAATAAAGGGGAGGGAGAAATAAGAAAAAAGAAGAAAAAAAAATGGGTTGTTTTTCCCTGGCCTCGTGTATGTCACTGTAAAATTTACAGAGGAATTAGTGCTATTTGTGCCCTTATTCTAAATCTTCTGTAAAAAACGTGATTTAGTGCATCAGTCAAAGGGTACTATGGTGATTTTGTTAGAGACATTCTAACATAAGCCTGCTATAATACCCACCTTGCTGCAATGCATAATTATGCAGTAGTAATTTCAGGTTTTGTATAGATCAAAATATTTTGCTTCTTGGGACTGTCTTTGAAACAAACAGGTTTTTTAATAAACTGACATCAAAATGTCTTTAAGCATAGAAGAGAAATGATTTTGACTTTTTTATCATTCTTCCAGTCAATAAAGAAAAAAAAATATATTTTTTTAAATCTACTTCATTTTTTTCCTAACCGGAGAACCCAAGCCAGATTCAGAAAAACTCTTTGGTAGCTAAAACTGAAATTGACAAGTTCTGAGCTAGACAATTAAAATATGGCAATACAATCATCATTCCCCAATAGCTGCCTAGATATGCTTTATTTAATCTGAAAGTCATTTGAATATTCCCAAGAGCCTAAACTGCTATCAAAACACACAGGACATGTACAAATACTGCATCTTCACAAAATGAATAACAGTTGTTTTCTTATTACAAATAAAAAAATATTACTGTTTATACAGCACTACCACTAAAACCACTTAACCCAAGAAATAAAAATTCTGTTTAATAAACTCACTCAAGCTTAAACAATGGAAAACCACATTTTTCCTTCAGAATGTGTAACCAATCAGCTAGAGTTTGGGCTGCTTGATGGACAGACATAGTAACAAAACCAAGAAAGTAATTTAAAGGGATTTCTGTTCAGGCTGAACCACTCCCAAGTTACAGTTTTAAGGGAGAAATTAAAGTTCTTAAATTTAGATACCTACTTCTATTTGAACCATCAAGTATCTGAAATAGTTCCACTGTCCTGGCAGACCAGATACAGGAACTTAAGAAGACCCACACCCTGCTTGGTGTACAGGCAGAATATAATTGTGTCTAAAATTGCAGTAGGAACACACTTAAATATTCAAATGATGTTCCAATGAGACGGAAGATTTGGGTCCTATGAATTTGTGAGGAGTTTTTGGCTAGAACTCAGTCATCCTGCAGACAAGAATTTTGATTTTTTAAACATTAAATTTTCAGTGTTTGAGGGCTCTATAAGTCTTAATATTAATTTCAATAAGCATTTTCCAGAAGCTTTTCATTTCAATTTTAGATAGTTTACAGCATGTGATAAAGAACATGTAATTGATAAATTATTAATATTTATCATGCATAAATATTAAATACTACATTATTTTGAACCTAAATCAGCATTGTTGCATTATTAAAAGGTCATCAAAAAGGCATATTATGAAACACATTTTAAACCCTGATTGTAATTTACTTTATGTGGTCATAAAGCATCTTACACAAAGGATTACAGTCCAATGGAGTTGTAAAACACAGGAAAACACCTCAAAGAGTGTCAAATGTATCCCAGCAAGGTTTGTAGCTCAATTTTACATGAACCTAGATTATCAAATATAGGTTTGATACATTTACAGATAAACCAAACACAGATAAGTTTTTAGTGTTAAACTGGTGGCAGTCAGGGATTTGGACAGACAATTTGCAGACCTGTTTTAGACAGAGCTAGTTGGAGGAGTTGAAACCAGGGCCAGTTCAAACTAGATTGACCTAAAAATGAAGATGCATGCAAAGTAAAGAATCCTGGGTTCATGTTCCACTTCCTAAGCTGTTTTTAGCCTTATAAATAAATCATGTGATGACTGACTGCCTTGAAAACTTAGTACCAGGAGTTTATTGTGCTTTATGATGCAGTAAATTATGTTAATATTCCTTATTTCAAGCCCCAACTTGGTCTATAAGTCACTGGAAGAAGTTTCATACTCACTAACCCTTTTTCGCATGGGAGACTTCAATTTCCAAGTTGTCTTCTGGAAATACAATACAGTGGAGAGAAAACAGTGTAGGTGATTCCTGGAGTGTGTGGAAGATAACTTCTTGACACAGCTGGTGAGTGAACCAACCAGGGTACATGCCCCACTGGACCTGTTGGTTCTGAACACAGAAGGACTTGTGAGTGATATGATGGTTGTGAGCTTTCTTGGGTACAGTAATGATGAAATTACAGTATTTTCAATTCTTGGAGGGGCGACACTCTTTGTCAGCTTCTTCCTTTGACTTCTGAAGGACTTTAGTCTGCTTAGGAGACTGGTTGAAAGTGTTCCTTGGGAGACAGTTCTGAAGAGCAAAGGAGTTTGAAAGGCTAAACATTCTTCAGGAAGGAAACTGTAAAGGTGCAGAGACAGGCTGCCCCTACCTGGTGACAAGTGGTGTTCCACAGGGTTCAGTAGTGGGTCAGTTCTGTGCAATAATGTTGCAAATGACTGGGATGAGGGGATCAAGTTTGGAGATTAAACTAATTTGGGCAGGAGTATTGATCTGCAGAAGGGTAGGAAAGCTTTGCAGGGGGATCTGGACAATTTGGATCAATGGGTTAAAGCCAGTCATATGAAGTACAAGAAGATGAAGTGCCAGGTTGTGCCCTTGTGTCACAACAGCCCCTGGCAACACTACAGGTTGGGGGAAGAGTGGCAGGAAATGTGCCCAGCAGAAAAAAACCTGTGTCTGCGCATTGACAGTGACTGAACATGAGCCAGCAGAGTGTCCAGGTGGCCAAGAAGGCCAATGACATCCTGTTGTACCTTCATTTCTCATTAATTTAATTTTATCTGGGCAGCCCATTAGTTTAAGACTAGATGGTTTCATGAAACAGAGTTAGAAGAATGTACATCTTGCTTTCTAGGAGAACCTGGTGAGGAGTTTCATGATTCCTTTATACCAGCTAATATAAAAAAATGCTTCTGGACATCAACTACTTTATGCCTTTCAGCAGAAGTTATAATATATACCAATGGAAGAAATTTTGGTTCAAAAAATACAGATGTCCTGGTTTCGACCAGGACAGGGCTAAATTTTTTGCAGTAGCTGAGAGGGGGTGTGGCTAGGCTACAGATGTTATTCAATACCACATGACATCATTGCTGGGGGTGGGGGAAGAAACTTCTTTCTGAGGAGAAGGGTGTTCCTTCTGATGGAGAAACTTGATGGGTGTAATTGTCTGGTATTGTTTATTGGGTTTCTTTGTCTTATACCTTTAGTTATCATTACTGTTGTTGTTACTGATTGCTTTCTTATCTCATTGCTGTTTCCAGCAAGTCATTATCTCAGCCTGTGATCTTTGCCTTTTGTACTTCCAAATAGGGGGAAAAGGAAGGGGAA
>VZRZ01003107.1:92656-114432 GCA_013398175.1 Climacteris rufus
GAAGGGGAAGGGGAAGGGGAAGGGGAAGGGGAAGGGAATGATGGTGTGGTTTTAGCAGAAGTACTACCTTGGAGAATATAATTCCTAATCCATGACAACAGGAAAGGGAGTTGCATCATTCAGACAATGCCTTTTAGAGTATCTCTTAATCAAAGCATTAGAGTGAAAAATCTGTCTTATTTTAACCATTTATACATCCTCATGTGCATTGCACTGAAATGAAAGCTCTTTAAGACTATGAAACTTACATCTAGGTTACTAAATTAGTCACCTAATTGAGATGTTCCTCTGCCTACAAAATATGTGCATTAATTGTATAGGCAGTGGAAAGTGTTGGGGACTTTTGACAGCCTCTTGAGGACAATTTGGAATGTGAGGATTTTTCCAGTCATTGAATAAGAAAACTAGATATTTCAGTGGAAAGTTTAAATGCTTGTACACATTTAGTGAGAAATCAAATAGGAATGGCCTGAGGGAATATCTGACCGAATGTATGTTCTATGAGTCTGATTATACAGTCAGCTAGGGCTTTAGATTTCAGAACATTTGCAAATAAGGTCTAATACTCTTTTTTCACCCTGCTTGTTAAAACAGTTCCCAGAAGTATAAAATTTGGACTAAAAGTTCCCTTCTTCCAAAGGGGGTATGAATCCATTCCTCTTTATTTTACAACAGTTCTTCAATTATTAGACTATGTGATACCCTAGGATGTGACAATCTCAGCCTTAAATTCAAGCTAAGCTACAAAGGAGAGAGTCCAACTTCAAAGTTTCAGAAGTTAAGCATGCAGTGTAGAAAGTTGAGTAGGGACATTCATCTAGAACTTAGGTGGAAAAGCAAAATGCATGGACTTTGGAAACAAAGACAGGCAACACTGGAGGACTACAGAGATGCTGTTTCCCTCTGTAGGGAGAAAATTTGTGCAGCCTAACTTCAATACTTCAATATAAATTCCTTATTTGACAGGAGAAAAAATATTCTGTCTTTTATTATCAGCCAAGTGTTTTACTACTATGCTTTATGGCTATGTATATAGAAATAGTTACTGTCTTAAAGATGAATTGGCATAGTCCAACTTGCAACTTAGGTTAGATAGTTTAGACAGTTTTGCACCAAAAACTGAGTACCAGAGCTGTTTGTAAGAATAATCCTCCACTGAGGACACAATAATTCCTGAGGCTTTTTTAGTAGTCAGCATTGATGACCTTATGCCAGTGGTTGTACTAAGCTTGCTAAATTTACTACAATATATGAGCTCTATCTAGTCTATTTCATCTTACCATTGTAATCCTTCAGTAAAGTATTTTCATTTCACATAAGGTTTTTAGACTTTTGGGGCCACTATTTTTGTTTATTTGCTTGTGTTTTGTTTGCTGCCCTGTTACCCCCTAAACCTGTTAATGGTATCTCTCATCTACATAATTTTTGAAAAAGAGTATGTTTCTTAACAGAAAAGTTATATCAACTATCTCAGTTTTAGGATGCTAAAGGTATAAGGACTTATATAATGCAGTTGTCTATCTCAAAACACTGCCAAGGCCACAGAAGAAAATTGCCATAAGCTAAGTCACCACAGTGGTAACTTGAGATAAGCACAGAAGGAGGAATTTGCAACAGAAAGGTGTTAATTCCAGACCTGGCTAGGTAGATCTGGGTATCTTCCTCGTTAACGCATCCAAAGAAAAATTCCCACTGTGGAAATCAGTGGGAAAGGAAGCAATTGCGTATGCACATGCCATCCCAAGCTACAGCAACAGCATCTAAGCCCTGTGGATACCCAAAATTTGGACTGTATAAAGGTGTTACCTCCAGAAGAACAACTCTGGGACACCCACCACTGAGAAGACCGTGGTGAAGAAAGATCTGTGGGACACTGCAGAATCCCCAGGGTGGTGACTGTCTTCTGCTTAATACCTCTCTCTCTCCCTGCCTCATTCCTATTTCTCTTTCTCCTTCTCTCTCTCTCTCTCTCTCTCACATTTACTGTTAAATAAAATCCATACTCTTGACTTTGGCATACGGTCTTGTTTGCACCTTAATTCGAGCAGAGGGATCTTTTAATAATCAGATCATAACAAAAGGCTGAAAAGGCTAAGCTTTCTTTTTTCTAGCACATTAAAAAAAACAACAGAAGCAATAGACACCTTTTTTTTCAGAAAAAGCACAAAAGATACAAGAGTACCTGTATAACTTTGAGATAAGTACTACAATTAGACTTTTGTTGGAGAAGTAAGTTCTAGGAAGTTCTGTATAGCTTCACGGGTTCATCCTACTTTCTTTGCCCTTTTCATCTAAAGTAATGATGGAGATGGAAAAACAGTCATCCCAATGACTACTGAATGTCTATCAACTATATTTGTTAAATGCAAAAGTAATATAATTTGAAACTATAAAAAAACCTGACACACACATATGCATTTGGTAAATTAAGTAAACTTTGTTTTGGTTCTATGTTGTGTGATATTTTGAAATAAGATAATATAATCTAGAAGTAGAAAACGGCCCCTTATAATTAATATTTTAAAAGGAACATCAGAAAACCCTCACAATCCCATAATAATTTACCCATTATTTAAATAATGTGTCAAGTAGAATTATTGTATTCTGAAATTTTCAGATGGTTGCTTTGAGTTAAGATTTTTTAAAGGTGACTTTGAAAATAATTTGCTCTGTAAGCAGTGACATGGAGTAAAGCTGTATTTTGATGTAATGAAGGTGAAAAAATGCTGTACATATTGATCAGAGGAGTAAGCATTTGACCTGATTTTAACTCATAATCTCAAATACTGTTGCTTCTCTACTTATATACTGAAAGTTGAAGGTTTCTTTCCTATTTTTTTAGCATTAAAAACAATGGGGAAACTTGAAAAAACTGTTTTGTGCATGGAATTACAGATATTTTCGCTATATAATCTGTGAAAATAGTTTTTTAAAGTTAGAACTGTTTTCATGGAGAATATGAAGTCATTTATCACTATTTTCTGGGAATTTTCCTTAGCTGCTTTTTTATTTATCTGTAGAAAACATTCACAAGAATGGCACATGATTCTTATAAGTGAATGGATTCATGCAAAAAATTACACATTAAAAAGTAAGATTCAAAAATTTTATTCAATTCAATAAGATTCCACTTATGCTAAAAGCAAAAGTGTTTGTAGTTCCTGAGTAGATTTTGTCTTGCTATATGGAGATATATGGGTAAAGAGACAGTTAAAGAAAGGTCATTGAGCCTCAAACAATTTATTGAAACTAGACAAAATAACTTAGCAATATAGATTCACATAGAATATGATGCAATCAGAAGAATTCTTAGGAAATATAATAAGTAGAAATTATTTGGATACTTTCGCTTATTAGGCATCATTACACCCCTAAATGCCTCTGAATTTAGTCTTCAGTAATTTAACTTGATCTTTTGACTTCCTCAATTTTTAACCACATTTCAATAGAAGTTTTTTAGAAAATTTTTGCCATTCATTTTAAGAATCTTTCAGTTTATTACTACTGGTAACACAACTAGTATTAATGACAAATAGTATTAATGATTATTGTTTTAAATAATATTATTAGTACTCTTCTGTTCTGCTTAAATTTTTTTACCTCTATATTCAAGTTACATATACACACCTGAAAGCATTCTAGCTATCTGGTTTTGTGCTGAGGAGCCTGGCAGGATGATGGGACACCACAGGGTGCATGTTCCACCATCCTTTTTTTGGAAGGTGTTCCTTAAGTAAGCCATCACTTAAGCTCTCTTTGGTATTTTTGTTAGAAACATGAAGCTGAAGCCCCATACTGAGTCAAGGTATGAAATAACTGCTCTACTTTCTCTGTGCTGATGGGTGGTGAGTTCTCCCTATAGACCAGTGACAAGGCTTAGCAGTTGCTATGAAAAATTTTGGTTAGCCCACACAAAATTGTGTCTGGACCAGTACCTGAGCCCATTGTGGACTGATTTCTTTGCAACCTTCCTGCAGAGACTCAGTTCTATATTGGAAACAAAGAAATATTCTGTGCACATTTAGAAAAAGAAAAATTTATGAAAAAACTGCCAATTTACCTAAATATCTATGATGGTTACCTTATCTTCTCCCCTCCAGTTCCATACAAAAGGAGGCAGGCATCCCATCTCTTATTATGGAGGACATCTGGCATTTCTGAACAAACTGTTTTATTTGCTTCAAGGAAATTACCATATTTACTGAAAGCAAACCTAGATATCGTCTGAGATTATTTTAAAAATCAAGTTTCTGCATGTAGTTTAAATGGTACTGTAATGATTGAGAATATTGTCCTTTTGTTTTCTAATAATAAAAGTTATTTAAAACTTTTAAGAACATTTATTTGAAATAAATTTTTAAATTGAAAAAACCTATTACAATGTGGCAGTTTTCTCTTGTATAGGTAAAGAAAGCTTTTTATGCAATAACCTTTTCTTATTGTTTTAAGACTCTTTCCTTCCCTGACGTGTTAAGCTTTCCAGAACCATCCACTAGTCCATATCTAATTATGGCAGACTCTTACAAAATACAAGCAGCAAGAGAATAAGAGGCAGCTGAAATAAGCTTTGAAGAGATAAGCATTATTTGTAACCATTTTTTCAGACTATGTAGGAAACAAGAAAATTAACATAAAAGGGCAAAACATGTTTAAACTCAGAAGAATTCCCTGTAATAAAGCAAAACTAGATTTTCCAGAATTATTTTTGAGGAGTAGATCCATGCTTTGACTCCTGGAACTCTTACATATGCAGAGATTGAAATTCCCTATTGAAATTCACAATTTCATATTAATGAATGACATTACCCCATCAAGACAAAGGGATTTTTGGGAATTTTTAGAATTAAAGGTATACAGAGACGGTCATCCTCCAGTACTCAAGTGAACCAAGATATCATGTTGTATTGCGTCTGACTGAGATAGAGTTCATTTTCTCTTAGCAGACTTCACAGTGCTGTTCTTTGTGTTAGTGTCTGGAGGGGTGTTGATAACACCCCAGAGCTCTGGCTGCTGCTGAGCAGCACTGGCACAGCATCAGTTCGGTCACTCTAACATTTCCCTCTCCCTTTAATGGTCTGGGAGTGGACAAGATCCTGGGAGGGAACACAACAAGGCCATCTGACCCAAATTAACCAAAGGAGTATTCCACACCATATGACATCAGCTCATATATAAAAGCTAAGGGAGGAAGGAGAAGCAGGGGGCCATTTGTTATTCTGCAGTGTTTGCCTTCCCAAGCAACAGCACCCTTTGCTGAAACCCTGTCTCTCAGGCAGTGTCTGAACATTGCTCACTGATGGGAGATTAGAGATTAATTTTTTGCCTTTGCTTATGCAAACTTTTGTTTTGAATTTTTTTGTTTTGTTTTATTTTAGTTACTGCCTTCTCTCAACCTACTAGTTGTTTTCCATCTTATTTTCTCTCTCCTGTCTGTGTGGGAAGGGGAGTGATAGCACAACTTGGTGGGCACCAGGTGCCAAGCCAAGGTCAACTCACCACACATGTATATTTTCATTCTCTTCTGAAAGGTTTCAAAACAATGGCTACATTAGTACAGGAAATACTGCTGTCTTGTCATCTGAATTCCTCCAAAGACAAAAATTAGTAATTGTTTCTTTATAACTTTTCTGCCATCAGCAGGTCATTTTAGAGAGTGAGATGGATCATCCTGCTTGAATATCAGTGTGTCTGTATGTTGATGTATGAAAGTTATTCTGCAGGCATTGCCTTGTTAATTTAGGCAGGTCACTATTTTCCATTTCTATTTCTGTTACTAGATGAGCTTCTGTGAAGGCTCTGTGGCTGCAGTGAATGTGCTCTGTGAATATCAATGTCTGCTTGATCTTGAAGGTTGCTACTGGGTACAATTAATGTCAAAAATGTTTTACATATATCTCCATGTCAACCATTCTGCTTAAACAGATTCTTATTTCATAGTTGTTCAGCTTTACTTGTATGTGTTTTAGTTTTGAAATAATACATCATGTAACAATTTTCATTGTTTAGTGAATTACAGCACAAACACAAGTAACTCGTTAAGTAGAAGGCAGTGTCCTCTTGGTTAACTGTTTTGTTATTATAAGAAATGTTGTTTGGTTATTTCATATCCATGCACAAAAGACACTCAAAATTCTGATTTTTTCTGGAATTTGTCACACTTAAACAGATATCTATATCTGAAATAATTATCATAGACTGTTCATGCTCAAGGGAGAGAGTAAATAAGCATATCTAGGATGAAATTCATCTGGTCTGTTATAAATGTCTGTTTTACAGGGAGAAGGCTATCATGCTCTCTTAAAGCTCGCCATTTAGGGGTGTGGATTGAGATGATGTTGAGATGTAAATATCTCCACAGAGAGTATCTACACATGGCCAGATGAAAAGTGAAATGTCTAAAATAGCTGCAAAGTGCTGCTGCATTTTTTTCTTGAAGCAAAATGAACAGTCATTTAGCATAATAAAAAATCACTTTGCCTGCTTTTCTTGTTTAAACTTAAATCAAAGGGAAAAATATATAATGAGGAAATTGAATTAAACAGGAATGAAGGAAAGCTTGATACATGAGCTGAAGTCTGAATGTTCCATGGTGCTACAGTATGTTTTTTTTTTATACATTCAATTGGTTGAAAATTACCTAGCTGCCTCAATATTGAGCTCAGAGGATAAAACACAGCAGAACAAAAAAAAAAAAAAATAGTACTGTAATAGTACTGTGTAAACTGATCTTGCATTACCTTTAAGGAATTCCTTCATGGTCAAATCTGCTGGTAATCACACTGTGAGTTGCCATGCTGAACAGGAGACCGTATTCAGGTGAACAGCCTGCTGTGTTTTTAAGGGGTTTAAAGTCTAAACAGGCTTCAATGTTCTGTGACTGACCTAGTCAGATCCATTAGTATCACTTGGTTTGGTAACACATCATGAACCCATATGGATGCACAAGATATTTCCACTGATGTCGCCTACTCCTAAAGCAGATGAAATTTGGAAATAACTCCACTTAACCTTTCCTAGAAAAGCAATATAGATGTGTGCAGCCAAGTGGTTTTAGCTGACCACACTTCAGATTTATGCCAAGATGGACCAGTAAAATTGTAAATAAAGTCGGCTAGATCACGTTATTTTATTCATACAATCGTACAGTATTACAAATTAAAAGAAAAATACTAAGAAGAATTGATTTTATGGAATGACAAGATTATGCAAAGTTTGTTGGTAAAATGAAGCATCTGTGGGGAAACAAAAAAGAAAAAATCATAAATCAGTATAATAAGCTATTAATAATGAAGGGTGAGAAGAAACAAGAAAGAGACAGGGAAAGGATCCAAATGTTTGATCTGCTAGGTCTATTAAAAAGTAGTATTTTCTTCACTAATTTTAAAAAACTTATATATAATTTCTGTAAAGAAAAAGTCAGTTATCTTCACGTACAGTAAGGAATAAATTAGAGATTATGTCAAATATTGATGTTGGGAGACAGCATTATTTTGACAACATTATTTTGAAACTGTTAGCATGTAACTAGGCCATTTACAGTTGTTAAGGAAATGGTCTGGCATTGTTTTGTGAACTGGTAAAAATATTAGGTGGGAGCTTGTAAATGAACATCATTTCATAGCCTAAAAGAAAGACCCCCAACTAACTATCCAAAACTTTCTAACTTTCCACAGGCTTATCTCATTTGTTTATACAAATATCCCAATACTTTTCAACTACTGGGAAAAATAGAAAATATGTACTTGAGAGAGAGAAAAGCTCACTTCCAGTTTACCAGTGACATCTTTGTGATTTGAAGTCCTTTGTGTTATATGGTCCTTTGTATGATACCCTGTTCTAGTCTATTCAAATGTATTTGAGCTATGTTTAGTCATATTTTCTATCCACATGTGTTCTTGAAACAAATGCCCTTAGAATTAACGGGACCTGTTGTCATGGTTTTAAGCCCAGTTGAAAGTTAAGCACCACTTGTTTAATAACTGCTTTTGGCAATATGCAAGCTGCTGTTACTTTCAGCATGTGGTAACAGCTATTTGCCATGTATAGAAGGCTGGTGATGTTCATTTTTACAAAACACATGTTGCTTTGAGTATGGAAGAAAACTTTCTGTGCTTGTAATCGTTTTGCCATGAAACTGGTCAGAGTAGACAAAGGAGAGAGTGGATTTGGAATTGGGTATTTTTGAATTTGGTTTTGCTTTTTTTCTAGTTGGTTGGATTTTTTTCTGTTTGAAATCAGACTAGTATTTTGATTCTCTTCTCCATTTTACTTTTTCCCAGTATTATGTTTCTGACAGATTTATTCCCGTACTGTATTTCACTGTAGGGGTTAAGCAGGCTTAGAATACATCCTGATGTAAAAATTAAAAATTTTTTAAAAAGATATATTTTTACACTGGGTTTCATGAATGATTATACCTTTTGGGATTAAACTTACTGTGACTACTTTCCTGGTTCTATGCCACTATCTAGGGGTGAGGAGATGATTGCCTTGTCTTTGTCCCTCAGTTCAGGATGGACATTTATACTGGCTGGTGTGGGATGAGAAAATGCCTTCTTTTGACACATTTACAGAGAATGAGCTTCCCAAATGTCAGGAACAGAAAAGAGATGTGACACAGATCTCAAAAGAGGTTGGTTATCTTGTAAACAATTGCAGAACATTAATTTCTTCCTCTTTTATCTTTATACACAAAAGGCAATTCATGATAAGAATTTTGAAATTTGTATTTCATACACACATAGAAATATGCTACAGAAAATAATTGTGCCATATTTTATTTCACAGTATTTTACATATAGTGTACGCAAAAGATACATAGACTTATATTCACATTTGAATATTCACTTTGTATTAAATTTACTGTGCATATTCTGTATTTACTTTTGTGCTTTTCTAAATTAATATCTGTTTTAATGTATTTTTATAGTAAATGGTAAATTTTACATGAATGTACACCAATTTCAATTCCTGATATATAACTGCAAGAACCAGGTTTTTGTAAGGTATTGATGAGTTCAAATTCTGGGTAAATTCATATAGGGGATTAAAAGCAATTAAGATGTGTTCCTTGGCATAAAAATATATTTTTGCAGCAAGGGAGAGGAATCTGTTATCCTGGTGAGAGATATTGTTGTCAAAGCACAAGCTACATCTAACTGTGAAAAGAAACAAATGTGGTGGCCTTTTTTTTTCCCCCTCAGAGAGCAGAAAGCAATGTGGGAAGCTGATACAGGAAGCCTATGAAACAATTCATTTTATATGTCATAAATGCCAAATACTACCTGTCCTTCAAGTACAAGAGACATGTAAGTAGTTATTCTTATGATGCTGAAAAGTGCCATTCAGTGCTGGGGAAAGAAAAAAAAGAAAGTCAGACAGTTTTGAAGACAACGATGGGGAGAAAAGGAATTTGCACAACAGGTATCAAATGAATTTTGGTTAAAAGTAGCTTTTGTAGAAGTCCTTCAGCACAATGAAAAGTATGTGGCAGCATAAATGGTAAAAGCAAACCATCTTCCAAATATTGTTGCAGAACATGGATGTAAACTAAAAAAAATCTTTAACATTGTGTTTAGATTTTTAGGATGTCAGAGCAAACAGGAGTACCAACATTTTCTTTCTATGATTTCATGACAAATAAAACCCACTGAAGGTGGTATGATAAAGGTAGTGAATGATTTCCCTATGACCAGAAATTCCGTAGACTTGCATTACCATTCATGAAACATAATACTGAGCATGATAGAGCTCTGCTCTGATTCCATGTGGTAATCCTTATGCCTGTAACTACTGAAGTCCTGACTGTTTCAAATTAGTTCAAAAGCTGTGTCTTATCATTTTTTGGAAGCAGCTAAATTAGGCATATAAACATAGTTAAGAAAGAGTACGATAGTCATCATTCTAATTAGGAAGCTGCTTAAAAACCCCTCGAGATACTTTTGAAGCAAAAATTTTGCTTTTAAAGAAAATTATATGTGCAACACTGACAAGTTTATAACAGGAAAGCTGCAGTTTTAAATATCTCTTGAAATTGTCTCCTCTGCCCGTCAAACCCAGACAAAATGAACATGGTTATTCCCACCTTTTTAGTTAAATGCCTGGAACACCAATGCACTCTGGGCAGAACTGACCAATAACAGGATACATGCTACTAAAGTATTCAAATTACGTCTTATGTATCCTCTGTGTATGCATTTCAGGTGCAATTGAAAATACCTTCATTTTATGGGTGATTACTTTTTCCTGGCAGCAAATCTTATAATTCATTAAATATAAGAATGTAGCCTGATTGCTCATGCAACATGACAACCCATAAATGATGAAACATCTACTTAGTTAGTGATTTGGTATTCAAGTTCTTTGGCAGGCACTTAAGAAAAAAATAAGAAGCAGCAACAGAGTTTTAGTTAGACATTAAAGAAAAATTAACTGCAAAGATCATTTGAGTGCAAAACAAATAGATGAAACTGCAGTTGAAGCCTAATCAGGCTCTTTAAAGGCCTCTAGATTGAAATTTTCTAATTGTAGGCCCCAAGTGGACCTATAGACTCCAATTCTCTACAACTATCCTCTGTAACGCCCTCTGTATTCCTGCATTTCCAACCCCACCTTGGGCTTCAGTGACCTGTGTTTAGGGTGTGCTCTGGCACGGTTCAGCTGTGCAACTTTACCTCACTTGGTTTGTTCGGCCTGGAGAGACTAAGGCGAGACCCATTGTGGTCTTCAGTATTCTCGTGAGGGGAAGCTTAAGGGCAAGTATCAATCTCTTATTTTCATTTGTTCTAGCCTTAACTATTTTCTATATTTCCCTTGTAAAAAATTGCTGTAATACACAGTAAGCAAATTTAAATCTGGTTAAATACTGGTCAACTGAAAATAGCTCATTCTAGGAAAAGAAAAAACACTTCTGTTTATATATGTCAAAATATTTTTAGTTTTAAGGTTTTCAAAACCTGTTAAGTAGGAAAAATAACAGTGTACTCTTTTCTTTCCTGCAAAAACCCTTAAGTTGAATTAATCAACATTTTTCAGTGAAGTACTATGTGTGTTCTGATTTTGCTGTAGAACAGAGAAAAACAGTTGTCTTCTTCCAAAGATGGCTTCATGCATAACTTGTATGTAGAATCATAAGCTCTTTCTTCCAGGGTGACACAGCCTGGGGAAAATAATGTCTTCTGTCACCAGTTGTAGAAAGTGTCCTGTTTCTTAGTTGTATATGATGCCCTAAATGGGATATAATGACTAAAATTAGAAAAATGAATGCTGCCTTATAGTCTGCTGAACACCAACTGACTGGCACTGCCACATACCAGTTGGGCAAGCAAATGGAGGGAATTCCTTCAGTACACTTAGTGTTGGTAGACAAAGAAATCCCTACAATAATGGCAAACAGTTATTGCCTCTTACCATATCCGTTTAAACTATTAGTCACTTATCTGTCAAGAAGTACAGGAAAAATGTACTATATCTACAGAAAATAAACAAAACTTGTTATCTAGCATAGACTTGATCAGATCTTATTGCCTCTGTGATTATTGATGTTATGTTGCTGATCCTTAATAATCTGTTTTTCTTAACAGTATTAAATCACCATCCCATTTAGTTTTCATTTGTTTGTTTGTTTTTTTTATTTTCTCACCTAAATGATCGGCCACTTTTCATGAAGTTTTAGGTATGTTTTACATCAGTGTGGTGGTTGATCTTGGTTAGCTGCCAGAGCCCATCCACCCATTCTCTTATTCTCCCTTCTTCATGGAACAGGGTGGGGAAATAGGATAAAAAACCTTGTGGGTAAAGATAAAGACCAGGAGATCAGTTGCCAATTACCATCATAGGCAAAACAGACTAAACATGGAGTAAGATACTTTAATTTATTCCCAATTTTAAAAGAGATGGATAGGGAGGAACACACATAAAAACTAACACACCTTCTCCACTGTTTTACCCAGGCTCCACTTCACTCTTTCACTTTCAAATGCCTCTATTGACTTCCATTCTTCTCAAGCAGTACACAAGGGTGGGGAAAGGAGAGTCTGAGGGCAGTTCCATAAGAGCTTCTTTCTATTGTTGCTTACTTCTCACACTCTTTCCCTTTGACATAGGTTGTTCCTACGGCTCTAGTAATTCAGGATACACCCCCTTCAGCAGGGGCTCTCCATGGACTGCAGTTGCCTTCAGCACATATCTACTTGCTGAAGGCAAGTGTGGGCTGTAGCATGGATATCTGCTCTCCATACGCTGCAGGGAAATACGTGCTTCACTATGGTCTCTACAAGGGTTGCAAGGGAATCTCTGCTCAAGTGTCTGGAGCATCTCCTTTTCCTCCTCCTTCTTCCCTGACCCTGGTGTCTGTGGGACTGTTTCTCACACGTTTTTTACCACAGGTGTTCAGCATTTTTACCTTTAACTATATTTTTCTCAGAGGTACCAGCAGCTTTGTTATTTGAGTTGGCTTTGGCCAGTGATAGGTCTGTTGGTGAACCAGAACCATTTGTGTACTACTTTAGGAAACCTCTGGCCTTTTTTCACAGAGGTCACCCCTACCGCTCCTCAAAACTTTGACTATGTACACTCAATACTGTCAAGAACTTTATCATATCTTCTGCAACCAGTTGACTCTCATTGCACATCTTTTCCTATTTATCTTTTCCTATGCAGTTGCTTGAAATCTTCCTCCACCTAGTTTGCATCAGTACTGAGCTGGGTTAAATGCAAGTAATGCACTCTTTGTCACAGAGTCAGCTTTTTTGCAGTTGCTTGCTTGCTAACATGCCTGTATATCTAGGTTTTGGGACTGACTATACAATTTGCACAAAAGTACCTCCAAATAATTCAATAAATTGTTTGTTCTATCCGGTGAGTTGAAAAAAAAAGTTTCCTCATCATCATGGTCATTAGCTTATTTTTCATCATGTACCTAATAATATGAAATCCAACCCTAGATGGCAAATATTCAAGTGGTTATTATTTCTGTCATTCCACAGAGTAGTGGTGTTATTTTAGCACTTACCTTATATGAGTAATCTGCTTATTCATAAAGCCAAGAAAAGCAAATTCTGACTTTCTCTTACACTTTCCACAGAATAGAATTTTTTTTGCAGAAAATTTTAGGGAAAATAAGTGTTTTTCATTATTTTATACTAAGTATCATGAAAGTTTTCTCTTTAGAATTAAAATGCAACAATGGCAAAGTTTTCACCTTTTAAGATTTACAGTTTGAGATCTTCCAGGTAGTTCAGGAAAAGGTGCATATACCCTTCATATATCTGAAACTGCAGCATTGAAGTATTTGGGAAGTGACAGACAAAACCTTTCACTTGTAGATTCTTATGTTTTGATTTGCTTTCTTGATCACATCTTTAGAATTATTTTTCTACTGTAGTTCTCAAAAAATGTTATTTCTTAATCTGAAAAAAAAATTCTGATTTTTAAAACTGCAAGTTCTGACTTTTAAAAATTCAGCTAAGATATGCTTCCTTCTCCAGTCAATGAACTCTGTAAAAAATATTTAAAAAAATAAAAATAAAATAATTAGTTAATGTAGACTACATACTTTATTTTTAAATTCCAATTAGAGATGATACATCAAAATAAATATCCACTTTACAATACATCAATTCTTGTAGAGAAAAAAAATCACATAAAGACAACAGTTCTCACTGGTTGCCGCTAAATATTCTCTCCCACCTTGAACTGTTTTCTTTTGTTGTGTTTTTGGTTTTGGTTTTTTTTATATATTAGCACTTAAACCTTAAACTCAGCAATGTTATTTTACCTTTTTTGGATTTACTTTCTTTTTGTTTGCCCCATAATAGTGCAAATTTCTGTGCTGAGTCTAATTCCAGTGATATTTCAGACTTATAAATTACCCTAGTCCCAGATAATGACTGTAATTTCCCAGGGAAAGATAACAGTTTAGATTCTTTATACTAGGTATTATAACAAATGCTAGAGAAGAAATTATAATACTTCATTAATTTTATGTAAATTATTAGATTGAGCTATTTGTTTTTCAAAAAAATATGCATTTATTATTTCAATTTTTTTCTTGTTTTTTACTATCCCTACAAACTACTAACACCAAATCTGTTGCTCTGATACATTTCTTCTTGACAGCATATCTTTTTTTTTCTCTCCAAAAATAATGCTTGCTGCCTACTGAATCTTATTAAGTGGTAAACATCAGTGTAATAAGAAACTGCAAATTGTTCAAAATGTTAAAAGTATGTGTTATTCGCTTAATTTTAAATTTATTCTTAATAAAAAAGACTAAATATAAAATATGTCTAAATGTAAGTATTCTGTACCAAAAAAAAAAAATTAGGTTTGGAGACAAGTATTAAAATTTAACTTTTCTTTGTACTTATTTTTGTAACCATTTCAAAAGATCTTAAAGGATGAGAAAGTTATCTAATTAAATAACGGCATTTTTAAGTGAAAACAAATCTATATTGGATAATGTAAAAGCATTTATTATTTTCAGTTTGGAATATTCCTTCAGAGACTTTTGTCAGTTGAATAAATTAATGGACTATATCACAGCTGAATGGATCATCTGGTGGTGTAATTACATCTTCCAAATTCAGCACACACCCAAGAGGGGTGTGAATATGTGGCTAAACCCAACATATAATACAAAAATTACACAATTAAGAAAATTATTTCAGACTGGGCAGTGGGTTTGAGTTGACTTCAACCCACATCTTCCTTCAGGGTGACCTGGGACACCCAGTGTGATAGAATCATAAAAATATTTAGGTTGGAAAAGAATGCAAGAGTATAAAGTCCAGCTGTACACCTAGCACTGCCAAGTCTCCACCATTCAACCACATCCCTCAGTGCCCCATCTACCCACCCTTCACATGCCCTGAGGGTTGGTGACTCAACCATTCCATGGGTTGACAACCCCTTCAGTGAAGAATTTTGTCTTAATATAAAATCTAAACCTACAGCCTAAATCTCATGGCCATTTCTTCTTGTCCTTTAACTTGTTACTCAGGAAATGAGACTGATCCGCAGTTCATTGCAACTTCCTGCAAGTTAGTGTATTGCAATTGTTTCATTTTTCTACACGTGCATTGTGTTTTAAGTAGAATTTGTGTTACTCTGCTAAATCAGAATTCTTGTGTAACATCAACTATGTCCAAGTAAGTAAATTTTATATTAAACATTAAACCCTCCATATATGTTATTTCTCAAAGACCCTGGTCAGAGAGTATAAGACCGACACCTAGTCACCTTCTCTCAGTCATATTCATGAATGCTTTCTCAATGTCTGTAATTTTTGTATAAAGTATCCTGATTCCATTGCTGGCAGGTAGATAAAGACTGAAACAATAGAACTGTAATTTACTCATGTAAATGGCTCACCTGAAAACTGTGAATATGTACATATGTATATATTCCATATATACAACATTTATTCTTTACTTCCCTATAAACCAATATATACACAAGCCATAAAGCTCAGTTTCTGGTTCATGCTTGACAGAAGGTCCACAATGCTTGACTAAGTGGATCAAAGTTATGTTTGAAAATCAGTTGCCATATGTTTAGCAAAATAAATTATTCTGTATTCCTTTTTATGTATTTTCAATGTATTTGGGACCATTACAGGAAATAAATAGAACTCTTAAATTTCACACAGTACATCGTCCCTGGTGTGATTTATGGAAGTATATGTTGTTATTAATGTGAAAATTCACAGAAAGGTGTCTGTGTGTATGTTTATATATATATACAACTTTTCAGGGATAATAAACTGATACTCTCCATTCCTGATCTGATTATCGCCAGCCCAGCTGATACAGTTTTTTTGAATATTTATAAGCCAGTTTTCTCTGTGAGAGAGCTTCAGCATTAGGATAAACAGACTTGCTTTGGACACAAATAAGGGAAAATAATTCAACCCAGGAGTGGTAGTCAAAATACCTTAAAATAAATATATCTTATTTTGCTATGTTAACATTTGCCCCTATATTCTGAAGCCCCTTCAAGAAGGGACTGGTAAAGCTGCTGTACAATAAGATATTTCATCAGTGTCCAGACAGTCCTCTCTAAATCCTAGTAAAGATTTTGTTCAGACAAATGATCAAGAGAGGAAAACCAAGGGAAAGCTAAAAAAAACCCCAAACCAAACAAAAGAACTTATGTGTACATTTGCTCTTTTTTTTTATACCTATCACAGAAAGCCTTGAGTACTATGTTAGAGGAATCTTTTAGTCACTGTATCATACTTTCTCTTCTCAGCAATACTACTAGACACTACAAATGAGTATTCCCACACCTTTTTAAGGGGCTGACAGTCATTCCACTGGTTAGCCTTTATGAAGGAATAGTATATCGGGACATCTTTTTCTCTCCAAAGATGTTTAATATTATTTCTCTCAGACATGAAAAAAATCTAAAGCAGCAAAATAAATATAGCATAGAAAAAATTCTGGTTCAAGTGTACTTTTGATAGCTTTTAGCTGATGAGTAAAAAACCCAACCTTTCTCTTCTAAGAGGTACGTTTTCCTTTTAAACAAGCTAAGAAAATAATAATTTATTTTAAAAAATCAGATTTGCACAACACTACTGATAGAAATATGTCTCTGTTCTATTACAGAAACAGAAATCTTGTGGCAGGGATTGAATGCAGGGACTGTTTTGAATTCTTCACATCACAGGATCACAAGTGAATAAAATGTTCTTTTTAAAGTGTGACTCCAGTTTGAGTAGTGCCTTATAGCTGTGGACACCTTACTATTAAAGGTTTAATGTCTATTACAATTAGTAACATAGTGATAGAAACAATATAGAATTATTTTGCTTCTTGGTGTGAGACATACTTTGCTTGGATAGTAATGGAACTTCCATTCACAAATCAGTTGAGAAACAGTTCATGGCAAGAGACAAAAAGCCAGCCAAGTAGCTTTATCTCTCTGTCTACATCTGCTTGAGGCTGCTGACTGATATCCAGAAAATTAAAATTACTAAAAGCAAGTGCAGAGGGAATATATACTCTGAACAAGGTCAGTTGTCTGAATGACTCTGCAACAAATGTCCACACTTTGCTATTTTGTGCTGTGAGCCACAGAGGCTGCTTGCTTTGTCCCCCATGAATAGCTTAAGGTGTTTTAGTGGTTGTACTGTAATAGGTCTCAGGTTATGTCAGACCTCATTCAACTCTGAATCACTAGAGAAGCTGTAGCCAAAATGGATTTCTCTTGCAGTTCATTTCCCTCTTAGTGAATGAAGGAAGTGAAAAACACTTTTCACTGTAAGGTTTCTGACCTTCAGATCAAATCTACGATGAGAGAGAATTGCATGCAGGAAAATTCAGATGCGAGCCATTATTTTATTTGAATACATACTATTTATTTATTTACTTGTTTTTCTGATTAAAAATGTTTTGATAAAGATGAAAAACATTTTTTCAAATAACTTGCAGAATTTAACTGAACACAAATATATCCCTTTTAATCTGATTTTTTGGAGGTTTTGTTGTTGTTGTTGGGTGGTTTTTTTGTTTGTTTTATTTTTAAGAAAGATAGTTCCTTTTTCTGTTTAGACTCTACTAGTGAGTATTTCACAAACAGATCACACCACAAATAAGAAAATCTGCTGGTATTTTTGCATTTAAATATTTTAAGAACATTAATAGGCTGTAAAAAGATAAAATGTAAATGTTGGAGCTATTTAGTTCTTCTAAATTACACAAGCAATACAAAAGTAATTGAATTGTTATTAATAGACTGTAATGGAAAGTGTAGTAAAACATTTTATTAGTGTTTTGCAAGATAATTAGGGCATGTAAATTAGGTATTAACAAAGGTAGTAAAAACCAGTATTTACAGACTGATACGATATCTATTTACTTAAAATTAACATTACCAACATCAATTAAAGGCTAATTAGCAGATATAATGCATACATGTGTGCCACTGGGCAGAATAACCAGTTTGAGAAAAAGGATAATGTAATTCTCAATAGAAGACTCTTGTCTGGGACTTCTGTTACATATTGTTACATTTTAAGGTTCTAAAACTACCAGAACTTTAAGTTCTAAATGATATGTTTGCTACCAAATCCTTTTAAGACAAACTAGTCAGAATGTCTTGGTTCTAGGCTTTAACACATAGAAATCTTGCTATCCCTTTGCGTGTTATGTGCACCTGACTGAGACACAAATAATTGGATATATTCAGATGTTCCAATGAGCTTTACCTCGGAATATTTAAAATTTACTAAAGGGTAGAAGATCTATTATTCACCATGATTTTTAACATAATTTTAAAAAAAGAAACAGAACAAATAAAAAATAGTGAATTCCCAATATCTGCACCAGCAACAAGCAGTTACAAACTTCAAAATAGATTTGCATATATAAATTGTTTCTAAGCATAAGTTTGCTCGCTGATTCTTTCATGATTTGCCAATAGGTTATTGGAGATCTTATTGCAGCCCGTAAGGTGGGCTTATAAGAAAGATGGAGAGAGACTTTTTACCAGAACCCATAGTAACAGGACAAGGGACAAAGGTTTCAAACAGAAAAAGCATAGGTTTGGACTGGAAGTAAGGAAGAAACTTTACTGTGAACATGGTGAGACATTCGCAGAGGCAGCCCAGAAATGCTGTGGATGTTCCATCCTTTTAAGTGTTTAAGGTCAGGCTGCATGGGGTTTTGAGAAGACTGATCTAGTGGATGGCATCACTTCCATGGAAGAAGGGTTGGACTAGAGGGTATTTAAGGGTCCATTCCAACCCAAACCATTCAAGGATTGTATGATTCCTTTCCTATGGACATTAATATATACATTCAATCCATATATTCAATCCATTGCACTGTCTATATCTATTTTTCTACAAATACAAAATGTGATATCGCTTCAGCAACTTTTAAGATAAAGAGTTATTATGTAAGCCTACAAACATTCTATGTTTGAAGAGAAATGTTTGTCATCTGATCAAATTATTTGCTTTATAATAGTATTTCCTATATGTACCAGTAAGAAAGGTAATGCTTAGAATTATTCTCTTTATATTCAAGATTATTTTAAAGGTTGTGACTGCATTTCACTGGTTTTTCTTTCTCATTCCCCATTACCAAGAGTAGCAGACTCGTGAATGTTGAAACTATCTTTTAGAATGACAAAGAACGTGCTCAACAAGATGCAAAACAATTACTGCCTTAATAATAGACATGATGATATATATTATTATTTCTTTCCAGTTATTAGATGTTATAGAATATCATGATGCAGTTCAGTTTTTCAAGTATTCTATCTTTATTCTCTTTATTCTATCTTTATTCTACCTTTATTCTACCTTTATTCTCTTTGTTTGATCAAAGCTAGTCAGTGGGCTTAAATCTGTTCTTTTCAAGAAAAGTCAGCTTTTTTACCTCATCGTTTCAGACAATATCAGGAGAAAACCCCTTCCAAACAGAAGGCAGTTTTTACCAGCCCCTCCCCTACTAGGTTCAAAAAGAAATTTCTTGGAAGAAATTTAAAAAAAAAACCAAATCCCTATTTATTCACACACAGTATACATGCAGACACAGCAAAGATAGAAAAACCCAGATGAATAATCTCAGATAATAAATCCCCAAAAAGGGGATTTATTAAAAAAACCTCAGTAGAAAGTCCCAGAGTCCCTTCCGTCTGGTCAGTCTCCCAAAGCTGGGGTCCCGGCACAGGCTGCACCAGGCCTCCCTAGGCCCAGGAGGGGAAATGTCCCTCTGATGATCCCCACCTCAGTTCCAGGTAATGATACAGGTCCAAGGAAAAAGGAAAAAAAGGAAAAAAAGAAGAAAGAAGAAAGAAGAAAGAAAAAAGAAAAAAGAAAAAAGAAAAAAGAAAAAAGAAAAAAGAAAAAAGAAAAAAGAAAAAAGAGAAAAAGAAAAAACCTCTCTCTGCTCTGCGAGAGGCAGGCAGTCCACAGGAGGGCTGGGAAGCAAGAAAAAAAATGCAGCAGCAGCAACAGCAGCAGGAAGGAATTCCGGAGGAGCTGCCCCACTTCAAAAACAGTTCCACTGGTCAGAGATCTGTTCTTTTTTTCCACGTAGAAACACGACCCCGTACTGAAAGCTCCGCTGACACTGACAACTGACGATGAAGCTGACGATGGGAATACAATATTGTGGGGAAATGATATAGTCATCCCAAGACTGAGGTGTATGTATTAATGATTGTGACACATCTTGTACTGTGCTCATATCAATTCACTGCACACTTATTAATGCACATAGAAAAACTTGAGCATACTAATACATGTCTGGAAAATGTACAGTTTTTCCATAGTTGACTTGAGAGACTGATTATATTTGTAACAGTGAAGTCATCTGTGTGTTACAGTTTTGTTCCATCATCTACACAGCTATAAGATTTCCTTCAGGTTGACTTATGGTTCTACCTTAGGGAAACTCATTGGCTTTTAAATTAAGGGTGCTGAACGTTAAGAAGATGTCTGAAGGGAAGTCTGGGAAGCTGTCTGAGAGTTTCTTTCTGTATTTTGTTTGGCTTTGGACTTCAAGGAATTCAGAATCTACATATCTCCTAATGAAGAATCCTATGGGCAGGAAAAAAAAAGAAAAGAATCTGAGAGATTCTATTAATTGATTAAGGTTTTGATGTATCAAAAAACTAAAAGCACACAGAGGCCACTTGTTTTAGAACTTAAATAAATCTGTTCCATTTTTCAGACACATAAATTTATGTTTAAATTCTTGTTTCAAAAACTTAGAAATTAATAGGTGGGTTTTCAGAAAATATGCTTCTTAAATTAATAAAAAATCCATTGCAATAATTGCCTTTAAAAATATATTTCACTGAAACAGACAACTCAGTTCATCTTTTATTAATTTCAGTTATATTTTGCATTAATGAACAACTCTACTTGTGTGCTATTCAGAGACAAGAAGTATGACTTATAGATAAGAATAAATTGTAATATAGATTCAGAATATTAACTGCTCTGGTTTTACTTGTGGTTTCAGAATCCTTAGGAGAATCTACAATATCAGTAGCTGTTTTGCATTTTCATTGTTTATCAGCAACTACACTCCAGTGCCAAAGTTTTGGTTTTGGTCCTTTTGGCCCTTCACAGAACTTCCTCAAGTGTACCAACATCACAGTAACCGAGGTGTGGCCTCATCATTGCTGAGTAGAGGGTAAAATTCACTTCTTTCAACCTGCTGGTGATTCTCTTTCTAAGTGTTGAAATCCAGAGGCTCTTGACCTTTGTTGCCACAAGGGCACATTGCTGCCTGATAATAAAATTTTGGTTCACTAGGACTCTCATGTAGTGGTGAGGGACAATAATGAGACAGCACACAGCTTGGTTCACAGAGATCCGAGAGCGAGTCCCATTTATTGCATTGTCCTTTTTATATTGTAGGAACCCAGGTATATAATTGGCTAGGTTCTACACCACACTAAACCAAAGCATATCATACCCGGACGACAACAACAGGTGCTTTATCTTATTGTTTTTCATACCTCTCATGGGAAAGAAGGATTTTCTTACAAGCAGCCCCAAGCAGCAAGATTTGGGCTGCTACAATTCCCCCTTTTCATTTAAGAACCAAAAGGGAAGGTGTCGCCTGCAGTCCTCTGTGGGTCCCTTGTGGAAGGGAAAACAAACTCAGCATAAAGGGTCTGCTTGGTAATGGCCAGTCACCAAACAGCATAAATTGAATAGCGATAAGGGGTCTGCTCAGTAGTGGCCAGTTACAGAACAGAGCCCAAACCAGATGCTGATTTAAGGTGGACAGAGAGACTCTCCAGCAATA